>QDEB01123666.1:0-23578 GCA_004193795.1 Asbolus verrucosus | reverse complement strand
ATATATATATATAAATTTAAATATCAATTTAAACAAATGTAAGTATTTTAATCTAAAAAATTGTATTTCATTTTAAATGGATATTTTCTGTTAAAATATCCAGTCTATTCTCTGGCACTCAATTTAAGGAATGAGATAAAAAATAATTAAAACAACTGACTTTAAAAGCATTCCAACGCGATAGGGAAAACTTGAACACAATCATATCTTTAATGGTGTATTGTCTAATTTTGTCCGGTGCAAAACCAACCAAATGAATGGATTCCACGTCGCCATCGGATAACTGCCCTATATTGCCAACTTACTGAATACCATCAAGCGATGTAGAATAGTTTCTATAATCAGAATTATATTCAGATGTCACTGTTATACAAATATCCCTCTGTGTTTGTCGGAGTTTCAATTATTATTCAGACGTTGATTTGTTTGAATCGATGAAACCCTTAAATGGCAAATTTAGAATCATCAAAGGAAATAGTGACGAATTCAAATGCCGAACCAAATAAAACTTTTACGAAATGTTATTAATTGTTACATTGTACAATAAATTACAGAAAAAAAATCTGCTTATACATAAAAAAAGAAGAAATATAAATACAGGTGTCCCATCGACCTGTGGCCAAACTTTAATGTAATATTCCTAAGGCGTAAACAAGCCATTTTTGTTTATGAAAGCAGGGTAATTTTTTTTTATTTCCAAATTATAAACGTTTGAAAAACTTGTTAAAGTTTAAGAACCACTGAATTCCCCAATAAGAGTCACAACATTGTTGAATTTGCCATCACTTAGCACCCGTTACGCTAAATAATTATGCTTATGGATTCAAAATGTATATTTTTTTGTGTATCTATTTTTCACACTGAACCACAGGGCCACCGAAGATAAAAAAGAAAGTTATTTACAATTTCACTGCAATATAAAGAGAAGACAGAGATCCTGAAGGTTAGATTGTGGTTTTATTGCAATCAACTCACTCCAGCGTGTGTACTTTATTTTAATAAAAAAATTGTGTTAATAAAGAAATCAAGATGAAAGAAACAATCATTACTTTCTGTAAGAGAAATTCAAAATAGGGCCATTGTGGCACGACAACGGTTTTCAGCTGGCTGCATATTTTGTTTCAATGTAGCAGATTCATCTTGTACCCTGTCGCACAGCAAATTTCTGTGCACATTAACAAAATCTCTTCTGTGAAGCTGCCGTCTTTCAAGAAATCTTCTTATGTATTCAACAGATGTCGATCTAGCGACCACCACAAAAACCATATAGATGTCAGTATATTATTCATTAGAGTAAATGATGATAATGAAAAGAACAGAAGTAGCGGCAAAAGTAAGCAAAATTTTCGAAAAGACGTAACAGATTGACAAAATTTTAACTTAATGATCAACCTGATCATTTCTATAGAAACGATTTTTTTTTGTCATTATCATTATTAAAACAGTGCATCCAAAATTTTTATAAGCAAAAATGATTTATTTATGTATCACAAATATACAACAAATTGACCCTTTTTATAAACAAAAATAATTTATTTATGTATCAGCAATATTACGTTAAAGTTTGGCCACAGGTCGATGGTACACCTGCATATTTACAACATAATATAACGCTACACAGTCCATTAATACAATTTTAAGTATCAAAAATTGTAAATCAGACTAAAAAAAAGTAAAAAAACTAAAACCAAAAATAACTAAAACATATTTATAAAATTATTGCTGCAACTGTCATAATATTTCTCAATGAAATAAAAAATTAATCACATTCATTTTCAATGAAAGCAAAATTTTTAATCATAATACTTAGTGGCAAATTTGGTCCTACATTGGTTTTGTAAACACCAATGATCCACAGTGATTTATTTCTCTACAATTTAGATAGAACAGAACACAAAAATTAATCTTAGAAGTTCTATACAATCTACATGGTTATGAATAATTTTAAACAAACAAATTATAAAGCTGGATTGTCTTCTTGCTTGTAAGAAATTATAATTGACTTGTAGCAATAATTGTTTATGGCTATAATTTCCACTTAGGTTAACACCTTCCATCCTTAGGAATACAAATTTTACACATTTTCTGTGGAATCTTTTTTACACCGACTTTTTTGTAAATGTTGACCAAATAATACTACCATATTCTAATTTGCTTCTTACTAAAGCCGTATACAGTACTGTTAAAATTGTTGTTACATTAAAAGAGGCATAATGTCTTAATAAATAAGATAAAAATTTTAACAGCTGCTTGTATTACCTATACATTTGAGACATAATTATTAAAAATTAATTTGTTATCAAGAAATACACCCAAGTCCTTATTATACCGGCAAAGATCAAGGGCATTATTATCAACATTATAATCAAACTTTTGCCCCCAGAAAAAAATATTTTACACTTATTTATGTTTAGTTTTAATCCATTCACAGAAAACCTTTTATTGATATTATCTAAATTGATTTGAATTGAATTGCAATCATCTATAGAATAAATTTTACAATAAATCTTTAAATCATCAGCATAAAGTACATATTTTGAATAATTTATTTGTTTACAAATATTATTAATATATAACATAAACAACAGCGACCCGAGAATTGAACCTTTTGGTACTCCAGACTTTTGGAAAGACACCACATCAGTAATTGTATGACAAGCGTGTCTCTGCCACTTTAAATGAGCTACGACATCAACTAGTGCTAGCTTGGGAGGAGATACTACACAAGAAAATTAACCACCTAATTAACAGCCCGAATTAACGACCATAAGATGTACCTCAAGATGCATTTTTTGCAATTAATCATAGTACCAAAGTCGACTCAGACGATTCATAATTTAATTTAATCAAAAATAGTAAATTTAATAAATATAATAAAAATGTAATAAAACGACCTAAATGAAGGATAGACTCTACAATAAACGAAATGAACCAGGTAGATTCATGTACTACTAACAGACATTTTATAATATACTAAGTCAAAAAAATTAATTAATAATTAAAAATTAATTGATAAATAAATTGTTTGTATTCTAAAGAAGTTACTACTTTTCAGTATTTTACTAAAATTTACCGTTATTTACTACATACAAAAGCCTTTTGCCTTTTAAATTAAAGATCCACAAAAATTTTAAAAATTGTAAAATTTGTTTTTTGTTGATAAAAACGTCAAAGCATCCATAAGGTAAACGTTGGCACATTGCTAATATTGTGAGACAAGCCGCTCATGCATGTACATGTTTTGAACTGACCTGCACGCAGCCCGGACCTAAATCTAATAGAAAACCTGTGGAATAACTTGAGCAGAAGGGTTCCAGCACCTTCTATATCAATAGCATGCCCTCTAGACTAAGGGCCTGTATAACAGAGAGAGGTGGCCACACAAAATATTGGCATAATAATTTATGTAGGTTAATGTTGTTTTTCTTTGACGTCTTTTTTTAATTTCCTATTTAACGGTTCAATGTCGTAACTATTATTAAATAAATTTTCATATATGTTCATAAAAGCTTAATTTTTATGATATGAAATTTAATAAAAGTGTTCGGATTACAAAAGTAATTTTTAAGAATTGTAATGTATGAATAAGATTTCTGGAAAATGGTCAACTTAGTTCAAGTTGGGTCAGGTCAACCCCCCTAAATTTTGTGGCGAACTTTATTATTCGAATTAAACATATTTATTGTATAGACCTGTAAGCGTCATCATTGTTAAGATTAAGTAATTTATTAATTTTTATTATATAATAGAAAAGAATGCGATATAATAATTTATTGTGACGTTTTTGCTACAAAGTAAATAACTTCTTATTTTATTTTTATAATGCACATACAAGAGGATAAATATTCGAGAAAACACCCGAATTTGCTTTCCACTGGATCATGATACCTTACAAAAAAAAACTTGAAATGAAAATATGTTATAAAAAACAAAAAAATAGAATGTTACTATTTACTATTATCTCTATCAGTTTCATCGCGTGCTTGGTGAAACAGAATGCGGTGTTGCTAAATGTTGCGTATCTACGAATTGAAAGAAAAACTACCTCAAGTACTACATAAATACGGAGTCTAATAAAATAAATCGAGGGCATGATTTCCCATTCCTACTACAATCGGTAACGTGGCCAAATAATTTACTGTTAAAATAACAGTACCCATAGGCCTTACACTGAATTTTCGTTATGAAACAATTAGAAGGGATTAAGGACTATTACAAATCAGCTCCAACAACAAAATTTAATTTATAGTCACAACTGTTTACTAGTAATTAGTAAATTATAATTATTTAAGTTAACATATTAAAAAATATGTTAATTGATTCAAAAACAGTTGCAATTATGTTACAAAATTTAAAAAAAGTCTGTTCTTTTAGTTTTTATACAAAAATATCGAATTATAAAAAAAACTATTAACAATGGAGATTTAACACTAAAATTAATGAAAATATCTTTTCAACTAGATCGCCGAAAAATTGCGGAATGCCAGAAAGGTTATTCATTCAAAACACAATTGGATAATTGCAAGAACTGGTAGTATATATTTAATGATTTTTATTTGTTGTGTGGCTTCGAATTAAATTTTTCTTTGCTTTTTTGACATTTACAACATTGTTAATTTTAATTATGAATTAAAATTATTATAATAATTAATTTTTGTTAGGTGTGTTCAATAAAAAAATACGAAAAAACGTATCAAAAGTAAAAAGAAAAAATAAAAAGAAAAAAATAAAATTAAAAAAATTTAAGAATATATGACACAATTTTGAACATGACTGACTCATGAGGTCTTTGCTTTAATTTTTCAATAATAATAATAATGCAATTTTGAAAAAATTTCAATTTTACTGTTAGTTATTTCAGCTGTAGGTATAGTAACCAAATCTCTAATCCGTAATATAAACACCTAACATTTAAAAGATAATTTAACTGTTAAAATTCAAAAGACCATATTATTATGCTCACGTCATATGGCCAGAAAATTTCGTAACATTTATCACATATTGAACACCAGGGCTTGCACTACATCAAAATGATAATTATAGTGCAGCAAGAGGGGATAATTACGCTGGATTAAAATTATCATCACTTGATAGTAGTATCCGGCCTGATCGTCGTCCCGGATGGTGGCGGGCCTGTGAGAAAAGAATAATAAGGCCGTAATATAAATTTTACAGATTCCTGGGACACCTGTGTATATAAATGTGACTAAGTTTAAAGATTTAATTAATTAAATTAATGTTTAATTTCAAAAGAACTAATTATATATATCGTATTTAGTAATTAATTATTTTAGTATATGGAAAATTCAGAATGTATTTATTTAAAACAATCGAATAAAATTAAAATGTGAAGAGTTTAACAGGAATACATTTACCTAGATTTATTTAGAATTAAAATAAACTTACCTTAAAACCTTTATACCATTCCTTAATTGTGCTTTCATCATAACGAGTGTGAGATTTCAAAAAATCCATGTCTTCTTTAGACAACTTGTCCTTGCTGCCGAAACATCCCATCTTGCCCCGCGCAGCCTTGTACCTGGAATTAATGGAAATAAAATAAATACCACCACCACAATGATTACTATTAATTTTTTTGGGGGGGTTCTTTAATTTTTATTTTTAGTTCTTATAATTTTTGTTATAACATTAATTACGAAACCCTGGAAGTCGAAATCAAAATCAGTGTATCTCTGAAATGTGGCTGTAGTTAGATAAATTCAAATAAAAGAATGCAAAAACAGCAAACCGAATATTATTCACTTTTAAAATAAAGTTATATAATTTTTTGACCAAACCTCAGTCATAACGTAATTTGGAACCTACATAGGAAGTTTGATCGAAATCGACTCAGCAACCAACAATTTTGTGATTTTTATGTGGCCTTGGCTCTCAATCATTTCAAGGTCACAATGTAATTTGGAACCTACATACCAAATTTCATAACAAACGCGTCAACGAATGAAAAATTACCTCATTTCTTAGGTTCAAGGTCATTATAATTAGGAAGCGGGAGATACACCTTCTATAAGATTTCTGGAAAATGGTCAACTTAGTTCAGGTTGGGTCAGGTCAACCCAATTAACTCAAGTTAAATTATATGATTTTAATAAAGTTAGCTCGGGTTGACTTTTGTATCTGGTGGAAGACCGTGTTATAAGGGGTTGAATTATTTAGTTCGAATATTAATGTTAAATCGGATCAAATTTGAATGTCAAATCGATATCTTAAACCATTTTCGAGAAAATTCGTTTTTCTAAAATCTTTGATGAACACATGCGTGTTCAAGGTAAATTCAAATTTTCTTTTTCATATATCCATAAGTTTTGGGTATCAATCTACTCCTTGCAAAACGGATATTCAGATTTTCATAATTTTAATAAAACCTTTAGTTATTTATTTTTAATAAAAATATAACGTAGAAAAAATCATATGAATATCTCTAGACTCTCGTGTTGTTTCCTCATTTGGGTGATTACTGGCTGAAACGTAGCAAACTTGGGAAGAAAGCATATACTTTTCTTCCTTGTATCAATAAATAAATGTGGCATCATCGGTGTATAAAAATAAGTATTGTGTTGCTCGTAGCACGCTTGATTAAAAAATAAAAGTTTTAATTAAAAAAAAAATTATCAAAAAGGCACAAATTCAAATTTTAAAATTTATGCATTTAAAAATATATGGGCCCTCATTAAAAAAATAAAGTTTTGGTTATTTCCGGCAAAAATAAAAGTGCAAACAATTAAGTTTCAGTCAAAAGATGAGCTTTAATAAACCCACTAATATCTGAAAATTTTCTTTCAATTTCAGAATAAATAATAGGTCAAAAGTTACATTATTGTTGACTCGAGAAAACTCTTTCAAACATCCTGGAAAGGCCTTAATGTATTCGCTTTTGAAGTTAGAATATAACATTACCACAAAGAATGAACATATGTGTATTCTCATAGCTAATTAAATAGTAAATATCTATAAAAATGGCATTTTTCTGCATTTAAACTAAATGCTAATATTAAATGTTATACAAACCCAACATAAGTTTTCTGTTTTTATAATAAATATCCAGCGATCAACATAATTTGTAATCGAGTTATCCATGAAAATATTTCTGAAAGTCGTTTCTTATGATGTGCTTACTTGTGATACCTAAAGTTACGTTACTTGAAAAGAAAACAATTGCAATAACTTCCCTACCGCATAAATTAAAAAGTAAATTTTAATCGCTTCACACTGCTGAAAATTCTCGATAACNNACTGCCACGCTGCCTTCTCAATCGGTGTCCTAACCTCACTTTTTCTCGTTTTCGTGTTTACCTGCTGCTCACTGTTCTATGAATTTTTCTGAGTGTTGTTTGTGCTTGGTTTTGAAAAACTTCAGTATAAAATCAGTTTTTATAAGAACCTCAGTTGTGTAACCGTTTCAAAATGTCTTAATTTAAAAATTGCCAAGTCCGACATTTTCTCGTTTGCTCATGTCATTTTATTTAATTTATTTGTCAATATTCAGTGTGGTTGTATCAACGACATACGAAAATATTTCCATAGATAACTCGATTACAAATTATGTTAATCGCTCGATATAAAAGATTATTACCAATGACATTTCGATTGATTTATTGTAAACGCGATCTAATTTAGATGCGACTGCGTTCCATTTTGTTGTTGCAATTTAAATTACAAAATACTTTTCTTTGCTTCAGATTATAGTATTTTTGAAACTATTTAAATATGATATATAGCTTGCTGATGTAAGATAAATAATTATAATTTACTCCATTTTATATAATTTACATTCTACTCTTGAAAACATTATTACATATAAATAATCACCTCCGATGCATATGTAGGATATTTAATAATTAAAAATAAACTAGTAACACATTCCCACATTACTTTTTTGAAACAAATTGTAAATATTTTAACCAAATTTTAGGGAGTCTTGCGTCTCGTTTATGGTTAATGATATAATGATACTAAAAACATGAGAAAAGTTTTGAAAGCATACTTAAAACACAAAATTTAATTTAGAAACAAAAGCTTTAAAATACTTTCAAATATTTGTTAAGATATGACATACAATTCTGTTCATTTAATGTGAAAATATGTTTTATTATGACTCATATTAAAAATAAATCAGGCACCAAAATGAACGCTCAAGTTTATCTTAACTGCGTACATGTTTTAAAACGATTACAGTGAACTTGAATATCCTATAAACCATTACATTTTATAAATCTCCTTTTCACTATTCTGCCAATATTGATGCAGACAGCAACAACCTCCAAAAAGTCTGCACCAATGGCAAACATTTTTAAACACTAAAAATTGACTAAAAAGCCGGAAAGCGTGTGAATGTTTTATTTTTATCCCGGAAGTCATGTGTTTTTGGACGATTTTTAGTGCAGAAGTAGCAAAAACTTTTGCCGCAAATACGATTTTGGAAAATATGATTTAAAAAAATGTACCTATACAGTGCATCTGGCCTATTACTAGATATTTTGAAATAATCTCTTTGAATTGCGATGAAGAAAATGTTATTTTTACTATAGTAAATTATAGTATAGTCTGCAGACAGTAACATTTTCAGTGATACTGATGAAGATGATGACGATGATACTGGAACTGATACGGAACCAGGCAGAAGTAGAAGCAGATGCAGATCATACACTCCAGAACCGTCAGATATAGGCAGAAAACGGAAAAAAACAGAAAAAAAAAGGAGACGCAAACGTAGAAGGATAAGCTCAAGATCATAATTCTCTTTGTTTTGGTTGTAATTTTATGAAATTAATAAAGGTGTAAGAATTATGAGTATTTTTATGAATTGATGCAATACACTAGAGAAACGCCCATAATTTCAGAACAGCTTCCACGCAGGAAACGAAAAATGCATGAATCATTGGGCATTTCAACCCAATGGTTGTTTGAACTTTTGAAAATCGAAAAGAAGTTTTGACTTGTCATATTCCAATCCACTTTCGACGAGATTTCAAATTATTGCTGTTTAAAAAATCTTTGCAATACTTAATTTATGTAGACCGAAAATAAATTCACTGGATTTATTAATGGTATTTTCAACGGAGGAAAGTCTGGGAGACATAGGAAACTTCCCTAGTGGTTAATTTGAATTTAATACAGAATTTTTAAGTAATACAATTATTAGCATACGAGCATTAGTGAGGAGCGATTTTGTTCTTTTTTATATTATTTGTTGGCTTGATTGCTGTAGCATGTACGCACTAATATAAGACATTATCTTTATTTCATTTACTTTTTACTTGATACCTAGATTAAATTCACGAAATTTGGAAGTTGGAAGAAAAGTGTACGTCCTTTCTATGTACCTATGGGCGGATACACGAATTTTTGTTTTAATTAATTCTGTCTTAAAATTTACTTTAAATGCGTCATTCTTTCCAGTTTTTCTTCCTCTTTCCATTCCCATATTTCAACACCATTGAGTAGTATACTCTTTACTACTCAATCAAATAACAGAATCCTTACTTTATAGTTACTTTCAAACCTTCTTTCACATATTCCCCAAATCTATTGAAAGGCTTTGGCTGCTTTCCATTGTTCTTTTGTAATGTATATCCTAAATATTAAATTTTTCGACCTCTTCAATATTTTCACTGTACCGTTTCCCTCTTTCCTTTTCACTTTTGATCTTCCTTTCTTAAATGTCATTATTTTCGACTATTTTTTTCCAGCTATTATTTCCATAATAAAAGAAATAAATGACAGCAGTGATGCTGTCATTTATTTCTCTATTGTTACTAATACCATCACATCATCAGCATCAGTAACCAAATTTTCTTATTTTTCAATGTCTCACCACTCATCCTGTCCTTTATGTTGCACCTCTTTCATATCTGCCTGTCTCACCTCTTTTTTTAGCCCAGAATTTTTTAGTATTTATTACTAGATGTTCCTTTATTATTTGTTTTCTCATTTATTTCAATAAAATTTTTCTGTCCACATTATTAAATGCTGATTTCGGATTTATGAAAATGCTACCACCTATCCGCATTTAATAATTCTTTTTCGATTATGTAAGTATTTTAAAATACACCTAATTATAATTTAAAAATTTTATTTTCATTAATTTCTTGACTTGAGTACTGTTTACATTATGAACAGTGGAAGGAAAACCTGTAATATATATTAAAAACTTTCATTTACTATGCAACATACAGATTTTGAAAGTCACATACATTTGTAAACAAAAATTATCTACATAGAAACTTACATATGCAACTGAATTTATGGAAACTCATGTAGGATAAAACATTAAGAATACGATGTAATATTAACATTTAACATATATCTTTGGGGTCACATATTTAATCCTGCGTATTAAAAAATAAATAAATAATAAATAATCGTATGCCCCTCTGNNTAGAATTTTATTAGGTCGCGCAAGCGCATCTAACATAATCTTACGACCACTACGTAAGTGGTGTTGGTTACATCTGAAATTTTTTATTTATTAATAAATCTTTCATGTTCAGAGATCCTAGTAATTATTTCTCTGCCACTCTACCCTATATAAACTGCATTGTAGTCAGTGATTATAAAAAAAATTGTACACGCCCGATTGTTGAAACAGTAGAATAGGGTCTTTGATCTTTGAGAGAGGCAAAGATGTCATCACAGGTTTTGAAAGAAATATTGATGTTAAATGAACTGAAAATACGAGAAGCAGAAAAAACTGAAAAACTGAAAAAGGTTAAAAAACAAGAGGTGATGCAAGATCCTACAGGAGTCTTGATCAGGTTGAATGTAAAACAATAGCTAAAACAAAAATTTTGAAATAATTTACAAATGAGACTTAATGGGGGAACTGATTATTATCGGTAATCTGCTTGATGACGTTTATAAACTTTTTAAATTTCTTCCATTTTGTTATAATTATATACTCCTTCTTAGCTCCTTTGACATTGAATTGTTGAGGAAAAAGTTTTTCTGTTTCTCTTATGTATAAGTGAAACTCATGATTGTACAAGTAACTTTGCTTAGCCCAAAGATGTCTTTTAATTTGCCCATTTTCACCCCATTGGCAAGTAATTCGCTTTCTTTATGTACCATTATTCAATAAATATGACTTCCCACTTCGCAAGAATGTCAACGGTTATTTAATCGTATGACGAGTAAATTGTGTATTTGTAAGTATAACTATTCAGTAATTTTTTAAATTTTTGATTAACATCATTTAATATCGGTTTAAAAGTGCTGCAAGGAAACCAGTTATATATTGCTTTAAATTTTTTACGTTAGGGTTTCATTCAATTTGCATTCATAATTTTTTGTTCGTAAAATTTGAAGCTTTATTTTGACATTTCTGATCTGATAAATCAGTTGATGTATGTGAGTCAAGTTGTGGTGCTTGTATAAATTATAGGAACGTACAAACTGGTAAACTAATTTTATTATATTGAAACGTGCTCTATCTACATACATAACAAAAACGAACTGGATAAAATGTAAGAGAGAACAAAATTTCACGAAACAGGTCTATTATTCTAATTTCGTACCTCTTTCTATACTATCTATTTTCAGTTATCGTATTTTATTTATATTTAATACAATAACTTTTCCAACTTGTCTATTTCCTAACCCTAGCAAATCCTTGAAATTCTTCTTCATTTGTGATTTATTTGCTATTTATATATTTTGACTGGCGTTAGCCGAAAACATTCTTTCAATGTGGAGCGTGCAACATGCATTTTCTTTAAATGGTAATTCTATCGTGCAGTAATTTATGTTATACCGCAGCGCAAGTTGATTCGAACAAAGTATTTGCATAAAAATCAGTATTTTACCGTTAATAATGTCACGCCATTTTTTTCTTTTGTAATAGTAACTTAACAATAATTAATAAAGTGCATAAATATAACAACCGAACAAATTATAATAATTTGTATAGTCTACAAATGACAGGATATTCAAATGTAAAGTTTTTAAATCATTTTTGATTATTCAAATTTGTAAAAAACTTTCCTTTAACCATCTTGTGGCAGGGTTATGACGTCGTTAAGTTAAATTATAAACCAGGGGTAACTATTATTAGCATTGTTCATGTCATGCTTGTCATTATAAATGTAAAGACAGACTACATATTATGGCAATGAATTACTCATTGTCAGTTAACTAAAAAAAAAGTCGAGCAAAATTCTTTTCTGTTAATAACTAGGCACATATCTATATCTATTTATCTATTAATTGTTATTAATATTTATGGTTAAAGAGTGGATTTTATGAAATCTACATGTGCATCATTTTTTGCAAATATGTGTTCAAATTTAGTATGTGCACAAATTATACTAATTAAAGATGATGAAGACTAATTGTCAATTGGTATATTTGCATATTTTCCGCCGTTTATCTATGATATACTAGATTTTTCAAAAATTCATTAAAATTTCAATTCGAACTGTAAGCTAATTTGTCTAACTACATAATTATGTTAGTTCTGTTTTACCCATCCGTTTGTTATAATTTTGTCTCTATTTGTTTATCGTAAGTCAATTATACTTTGGAAGGTGCTAGAACACAAAAAAATACGGGGAGATTTTTGTGTAAACTTTTTCTCCAAGATGCTTTCTAAAAAAATTTCCTACATATAACCATGAGACAACCTGTATGTTGCTACAACAAAATGGCTGAAACAATATTAAATCTAGTCAATATTCTCATCTTAAATACATTGGTGGAAATATGGGACAAAATATTTAAATTTAAAACATACAATAAAATATAATAATCTGCATTACATTTTTTTTTCTGATACAAGCAATAATTATTATTACTTTTACAATTATTTGAACTGTGGATTTAAAATCATTCATATGACTACTTACTACTACTATTCCTATATCACATTTCAAGAAAGTACTCACGTGCCGTTAGAGAATTTTTTACGATTTAAATTCCACAATAACAAAAAATATTGTTGTTCATCTACATATATGATGTAGTTTATGATAGCAGAAAAAGCTGCTGGATCTAATTTTCTCCATTTTAAGTTACCCAAACAATAATAAATGTCTCATTAAAAAAATCATTGCAAGGAGGTATGAAATCAAAGGTAATGTATGCCGATATTTTCACGACAACACACAGATTCTAACAACTATCCTTCATTAAAATGCAGATTAATACAGTTGAGACTTTAAATTACAAACAACACAAATAATATGCAGTAATGGATAATGATAGCAATAACAATAATAATTATTATTATCTATTTATTTTTACCTGTTTTAGTGACATAAGACAAATGTGATGAGAATATTATTAATTTATCATGAAATATTATTAATTTGAGATTGAATTTTTAAATTACGTCTTTTATTAAGAACAAAATTGGGCACTGATAATATCACTACTGATACGTCTTAATTTCCAACAAATGTTTTCTACGACTAGGTACAACAACAGTAAAATAACAACAAAGTACACAAAATTTATTGAAAAATACTATCTCAAATCATCGCTACATAAAAATGCATTAATTTCTGGCTACCTTAAAATATAAGGAGCTTCTATAAATTCTTTATATAAAATTAAAGAATACTGTACCTCTACACGAACTTGAATTCGTTTCAGCAAACTAACTAGTGCGTATACTTTACAGTGAAACATATGTTCAAGTATAAGCTATTAAATTCAAGTTAATTTTGTACAGCAGAATAATATTTGTGCAAAATTTAACACTGTGGCACGTTAAACTCTGTTTATATTTGTTAATCGTCTAAAATTAACCAATGATTATACAATGGCCAACTTGTAGTAAGTGTATTACTCTTTTTTGAACAGGGACATTTTAATCAACCTACTCATTTTTAAATAACCATTATTATTACCGACCTACGCGTTTACCTACGTTGTTAACATGGAAAAACAAAATGAAGAGCATTATTGCAAAACTACCTAATCACAAATACATCAATTTAATAGGATAGATACACTTGAATAACAATCATTTAACGTATATTTCTATTCTTTATGATTAGAACAACCTATTTGTAGTTAGTATACGGTGTCTTTTTTATCGGGAAATGTGCATTTATCTCTTTTACTTTTTAAAACATCGCTATAGTTCTTCGAGCAAATTTTCGTGAAACGTTTTCGTGAATTTATTAACGTTAACAATAATATTATACCATTTATAGTGTGACCGAAAATGACTCAAACTTTTTTATTCTAAATGGGACACCCTACATTTATATTAATTTAATAATTAAATTAATTTTTACTCTACAAATTGTCAAATGGAACTATGGCTGTAAAGTCGATAGTAAATAAGATATAAAACAAAATATAACAAATTATTGTGAATTTTTAACGCAACGTAATGGCCTCAGTAAAAAATGAAAACGGACAAATTGAGTTGTAATAATATTTCCGTCATAATAATTATTACTTAACGCTTTGCCTACAACATTTTGATTAAATATAAATTTCTATAAATATTCTTTATCTCAGCTTTACGAGGCTTTGAAAGACCCATAAAATTTTAAGAAAAATTAAGAAAATAAAATATTAAGAAAAACAATTATTTTTTAAAAAAGATAATTTGGAGCGATGAAGCTGATTTCAAAAATATGGTATTTACTAGACGGAAAACTTGCATGTATCTAAATCGAGGAGACATCAAAATGCATGGAAATTTAATGAGTATTCAACCAATAAGGCTGACGATGTTATGATGGTAATTTAGATGGGAACCTTTATTTAAAAATATTAAGTGACGATGAAAATAATTTTTTAGAAAATATATCAATCAATATATCAATTATATTCAATAAGCATTATATTCTCACAACACGATGGACCACCACCTCACAATGTACGTAGGGTATATGTATATGATTTTTTTTGATAACTATATTCCAAAATAGATGAACTGCTAATAATGATAGTGGTAAATAGCCTGCTAGGTCTCCGGACCGCAACTAATTAAATTAATTTTTTTGTGATTATATTAAAGACAATATTAACAGAAATGAACACCAAAACAAATACAATATTTAATGCCACTTAAACTGCGATGAATAGATTTGAGACTAGCTTAAATGAAAATAGTGGATAATTTGGAGATTAATGCCAGAAGAAAACTATTATTCTTGTTCTTATTCTGTATTTATTCTACTATAATTAAAAATGACAATAACAATATTTGTATTTCTTTTCTTCATTGTTCTGGAAGAATCTGTATTAAAATACAGCTCTCCCTTTTTACATAAAAGAACTATAAAGTAATTACTTAGATATTTTAAAATATATACTGAAGAAAAAAAAACTGTCAAAAGAGTACAGTGATGTTTCTAATAGTCACAGGTATTTAATTTGACATCAATTTCTTTTTTTTTCCATTAGTAACTACATCTAATTTCAACTAAAAATGAGTTTTATCCAATATCTCCCTCATTATCGATGCTTTGATAATGGTAATATTTAATCATTTGTAGAGAAAGTAGCGTTCTATAAAAAGTATACAGGGTGTTTGATTTGAAAATAAAAAGCTGTAGTAATTTGCGTCGAAACTGGAAGTAGAAACACAATTACGTAAATATATTAAAATTCAATACAATACGCTATAAAATTTGCTCAAAAAAACAGTGATATTTTTAATAATAACAAAAATATAGGCACATTTCTTGTTAAAAAAAGATTCTGCATATAACATATCATAATTTAAATAAATTTCTCAAAATCTGTTCGTTTCTTCATAAATTGTGTTAAGGTATTACCGCACGGCATACGATAACTTATCGTATTCGAAAACTTAAAATGTTAAAATCTCATGTACATTATACATCGGAACTATAAATAATTATCGGTATTACATCAGATTCCCATAGAATGTAAAATTATCGTTAAAAGTTTCACCAACGATACCCATGTTTTGTGAAGTTATGGTCATGTCTGTAGCGAATTTTTGTGAATGCAGCATTGGTGTAAAAGCACCTATAAAAGAACTATTTTTATCTTCTTTGTTTTATACATTGCAAACCAATTGTCAATTAAAGAAGTCATCTCAGAATTAGGAGATGCGACACTTTTTTTCAACTGAGACTAAAAAAATCAATCGAGCTATAATGTTCAAACACACATCTAATTTTTCTAAATATACATTTAGTAAAACAATCTGAAAATTTAACCACTGTTCCTGGAATTATTGGAATATCATATATATTTAAAAAGCCCGAAAGTCAAACTGTGTGATCTTTGAAATCGGTGTATCTCTAAAATCAACGGATGTCCCCTCTATTTGTTTAATATGGGTGCAGAATCTATATCTAAATTTTACGCATTCGTACTATTGTGAACGTATCTTCATATGAAAAAACATCGCCATGGACAGAAAGGATACTGAATACAAATATACCTACACAAATTAGATTTTTCTCATTTTAAGGAGCACATGATGCAAACCATTTGATATGGTTTGTGCAATGCGTTTCAAATCAAGAAGTTATGACAGCAATTTGCTTTTCATGTTTAAATTAAGTGATTTATCTATTATCATTTATAACAATTTGGGAGTTGTCGCTAATACCAAAATAATTATAATTATTCTTATTGAAGAATAAAGTGAAAGTAGTACGCTTTACAGAACAAAAACAGTTCAAAGATGTATGCAATTTCTTTAAACATATTTATATATAATTATTTTGCATACGAGTTTCGAGAAAATGCCATTTAAAACTTTAATTAATTAAATTTATTTAAAAGTATCTAGTTAATTAAAAAATCTCATTCTGTATTATATGACAATAAAAAATATCATTTTTTTTTATAAAACTTACCCTCATAAGAAGTGATGTTTTATTACAACAGGCGGATTTTGCATTCCTAAATACGATTTTATGAAGAAAAAGCAGTTTTAAACTCTTACTTTTTACGCAGAAACTCTTTATAACAGCAACTTTTAATACTCTTTTCGAAGATCAATAACAATAACGCATGGGCAAAATAACGAAACTCGATTTTCTTTTTTCACTTGCTTGTATTATCTTGATATAACGAAAAAAAATAAATGGAGGGTGCGCCTCCCCTCTCCCCCTCCCCCCATCTATATACAAAATTTAAGCTCGGTAGATCAAAGCGTCCTCAAGTTATCGATCGGAAACATTGAACCAGCAATGAAGCGAGCAAGTTTTGATAAAACGCAATGCTCGTACGCTAAAATGCAAGGCGAAAATTGAAAAAACACAAAATTTCAACTTACAGTAAAAGTAAAGGTTATTTTAACATTACAAGGAGAATATAGTGATGTACACTTTCCTATTGATTTTTTACATATATTAAGTATGTACTCACAATTTCTATTTATTATTTGACAGCCGTCAGAATTTATTTGTTCTATAAAAATTTGAATAGGTCTCTGTTATAAGGTATCTCATCTGTATTGACGTCACTGAAAATATACACAGATTTCTTAAATACTTATTTCTAAAAATTCATAATTACCATTCCCCACAAGGTTATGATCATTCTTTAGTACTACATGAATTTCCAGTTTCATCGCTCATAGAAAGAAGGAAGATTGCTGCCCTGATAATTCATTTCAGTTTAGAAATCACAGAATTACTGTATATTAATTGCTTAGTGGCTCCTCGACTTGGAACAAGATCCTTACTTTCAATCATGTTACTCCAAGAACAAATACTATATTACCTCCTCCTATACATCTTTTTGTGCCTGTTACAACAACGTATGCAATTATTTAGACATTTATATCATTTTTGTATCTCATTTATAATACGTAGTTTTTAAGAAACATGCTATTTTTTTAATGAAATTTGAAAATCATAATTATTAGATTATCTATTGCATTATTATTATGCATTTATTTTTACTATTTCAGTACATGTATTAAGTTAATTTTATCTTATAATTGGTTGTGCAAATAACATTACCTATTATGATGGATGCATAAAATAATTTGATATTATTTGCAGTAAATTAAATATTATACTAAATGTCATGAAATTTGGTGCAGCTTATATAGCCTTCAAAAAGCGGCTAAATAAACCAAGCAGGCAATGTGCATGGCTACTGGGTTAGACCGAAATGACATCAACTTTCAAAATTTAAATAAAACCTAAATATTTTATATTTTTGTAATCTACATTCAATTGTTAATTTGATGGTACTGTCACTTTGAACTTTTGTTAATGTTAAAAAAAAATGTGTTCTGTAACAGTTTTAAATTTCTTCTTTAGATATCATCTAATTCAAAATAAACCATTATGAATTTTCTCATCTCTTGGGAATAAGTCAATCTTTTTAAATAGTAACCTAGTGATGTACTTGGTTACTTGAACTGTATGTTTTTTACAGTAATAATCAGTACATCGCTAATTATTTTCATTTTTAAATATTTTAATTACTTTTTGATCACGCTGGTTTTTATCAATTAAGTAATACAAAAGTCATAATGATTAACTATATAAAGCATAGCATTTGAATGACCCAGTACATCACCATGTTACTTATCATTATAAAAGATGAACTTACTATCAAAAAAACTGTTATGTATAAGATTTTTAAATAGTACTAAATCAGTAATTAGGAAATAAAAAAATTCGGACATCAAAGGAAAAAATTTAGAAACAGAACACTATAATATTTTACTTTTTTTAAAAAATATACTATCAATAGATTCGGAATTAGATTATAATAAAAGTACATAGGCATTTAAATTCCTCAGGTTTATGCCATTTTCGAATAAGCCATTATATACCGATACATATTATCTGTTTAGTCTTGTTAGCCACTTTTACTAGATATACAAGCTTCATCAAATTTCATTAAAACCAATGCTTTAATTTAATAGTGCCGTAAATATGTAACAGTCAATTACGAATTCTATCTGTATCATTAACATGTATCGCAAAAAATGTATTTCGTTATTAATATTCTAACGAAAAAACATAAACAATACTTTACTTTAATGCCAAGTCAAATATAAGTAATATTACAAATCTCGTGATTTACTAAAATTTTTTTTTAATTCCCCAGGAACGTTAAATTCTCACTTTTAAGAACGTTTGTTGTCAATTTTGGATCTACTCAAAAAACACTAGTAACTTACAGATTTCTAGATTAATTATAATTTTTTTCGGTAAAATTGGTAATTACTCGCAAAATATTGAAGATTTAGATTTTTTCCATTTATTTTTGTTTTTAAACGCTAATAAAAAATCATAACCGTAAATAAATACGAGTATATTTACAAAGTTGAAGATAACGAAGATGACGAAATCCTCTTCGAGTTCTTGCGTTTCAATTTTTCTTTAATAAAATTTAATGATTTTTAAAACTCCCCAATCTGAGGTAAAAAAAAATATATTTTTTGGTGTTATACTTTCCATGAAGTGATTCATTTTTCAAATGAAACACTACACATTTTTTAAATGTTTTTAACGCATAATTTTGACCGATATTCATTAATTTTATTTCCACAAAAATCGGATGTTTTACGAATATTACATTCTATATTTTAAAATCTAATTCAGAACAAAAAACTAAGCCTAAAACTTTTCGTTTAAATGTGTCCTTAAAGAATTACATGTTGTGAAAAATATGCATGATTCAAAACATATTTGAGAGTTTGTAATTTCTTAAGGAACCATTTATTCAAAATGTATTATACTACATTTTCCATGGTGTTTATAGTTCTAAATTTTGAAAACTGAATTTTTAAAAAAATTTTAAAAATAACCAATTTTTATAAAAATAAAACGTACGAAAATCTATCCAAGTTAGATGTATTTATAAACAAAATAAAAATGTTTACTAAAAACGTAAAAAATAAAAAAATTAGAAATTGTCACTTCTGGAAAAACGTAACAGGTTAAAACAAATTCACCTCAGATTATAAAATTTTCAGTCCCTGAATTTTACATGTCTCATACCGTTAAATAAAAATTAAAAGCGCTAGAACTGGAAGCGGATTTTATCATCCATCCGGTATAAAATATAAAAACATTTTATGTACCTTCTACAAAAATTAAACTTTTATTGATCAATGAGTTCAAATTTATTCCTTTCAATAGTTCATGAAGATACGGCCTTCTTTTTTATGACGGCAGTAGTGTACTACTGAAAAGTTACCAAGAAGAATTTCCCATCTTATTAAATTTTGAAATTCACATTTAACATGCTTCAAAAGCAGGAGATAGAATTAAACGTTCATATTGAGGCAAGTTTCGTTCTCTCCATTTAAAACGTTAGCAAATTTTACCAAACAGATGTAAAATTTTAGAGAATGTAAAAAGATAATATGTCACAAACTCTCATCCAATTTGATTTCAGTAAAATAAATTTATTTGTAAAAAGTATACCGAAATAGTATATTATTATACAAGTTTCATAAGACGATCTATTATGGTACGAGAGGTTTAGGGCACGACGAGCGCACCGAGGAGTGCTCTAAAGGAACGAGTAGCACAAGAAATCTCCTCGCTATGCTCATCGTGCTTTAAACTCGCGCGTGCGACAATATACCGTCTTATAAAACTCGGATAATAATATACTATTATGACACTACTTTTAGTTTCACAAAAACTCATTTGTGATACCAAAGTGGAAAAAATATATTTTGAAACCAGCTAAATACCTGCTCTGTTGTTGAAATCAGGTAATAGGAGTTGTAGAAATAAGTACTAGTAATAAGTCACAATACTCAGGCTTAGGAATCTGTTATGGCACTATAAATTCAACATGTCATGTTTTCCCCCGATAGGTGTGTTCTTCAAATTGATGATCATACATAGATTAATTCTTACTCGAATTATTGAACAATCAGTTTAAAAAGACCACATGTTGATGTCGTCCCTGGATAAAACATGACAGTTGATCCAATTTTGTTGAACTAATAAAAACATCAGCTCTGCTGACAAAATGTATCCAAACCTGAATCGTTCATAAATAATGTTATTCGATATCACAGACTTAAGATGACGTCACTCATCCATCAGTTATCACACCTACTCAAGAAAATATTAGTTATGAAAAAAATTTTATTTTAATGCATATTATCGATAATGTCGAAATAAAGAAAAAAAAGACAGATAATGTTCATATCATCGTCATCGATATGAGAACATGAGCATGAGATATTAATACAATTTTTTTCTGACTGATTAAAATTACGTCAGTGGAATTATCATTTACAATATTAACCGCTGCCATGAACGTCATCGTCAATTTCGTTCATAAATTCATTTCGACACGTGCATAGCACAAGTTGTGTTTTAGTTTTGTGATGACGAGTCATAAAGGAGGAGAAAAATGAGGCATAATGTTCATGTTACCGTATTGTATTTCAGTTCAATTTCACGAAAACAAAGAGAGATGTCATGTTGACAGGAACTTATCGAAATGCAATAACTGATAATACTGCAGCATAGGCTGTCATCGCTCTGATTGGTCAGAATTTAAAAAAATGGCGTAATTTCGTTATTATCACCAATAAATGGGGCAATTGAAATAACATGGGTATCTAGAATATTCCTTATACACCGATGAGCATTCATTGCTCCTTCCTCAACCACCGTTAACTCCATGCGGGCGTCCATACATATGCCTCCCCAAACTATGACCGACCTAAGTTTTGTAACAAAAATACATTGAGCGTAACGTTCTCTAGATCTTCACCATATTCTTTTGGCGATCATCAGGCAAAATCTAAATTCACCTGTAAAAAATTTTTTTGCCCATTCTTTAGTGCCCCAGTGCCCAGATTTCTGGTCAATTCTGAACTATTTACAGATTCTTGCATTTAATCCATATTCCTTGAACTTTCTTTTTACGGCTCTCTCACTTACTTTTAACCCTCGCACCTCTTTTAGACGGTTTCTTGCTTCGACAACAGTAGTGTCCCTACTACGTAAGACACTTAATGACAAAAAAACGACCATCCCGTTCATTAGTACATCTTTTTCTACTGTATCCTATTCGCCTCGTGAAGCGACCAGTTTCATGGAAGCATTGTATAGCTCCCTGTACCCTACATTTTGAAACCTCTATCACTCAATCCGCGTTTTTACCCTGACCGCCTATCCTGCACAAGAGCTATTGTCCTAGCCGCTTTTGTTGAAGACATAACCATTTATTTGACAATTTCGGTCAGAAAATTATGAAAAATAAAAATCAGGAACAAATTCTTAGAAACCAGAAAAGATAACTTTCCGTCAAAACAACCTATTCTGACTATTCAATGACAAAAAATTATACTTCCTCATCATCTTACTTACAACAAAATTCATTAAACCTGGTATCACATATTAAGGTATTTCTTAGCCGAAAATTATGAATGGATCGAATTTATTTGTGTATTTAATGAATATGAGTTTAACTTTGAAGGATCAGTAATGTAGAAAAATTTAAGCCATAATTTTTTCCTTGTTTAAGCCTTTACATAATTAAATTTTGTTGCTACTGAAATCTGTAAAAACATTATTTTCCTGCTTGCTTGTTCTTTGAAAGACATGCAAATGTGACCAATAAAATAACTGATTATATAAACTATAATGATCATGGAATTATATCTTCAAAATTTTGAATAAGCGCATCCTTAAAAAATTAAAGACTATTTGAAACTCGAAAGGATTCATTTCCTGTTAAGCTTACAACAAGAAAAAAATGAAAATTTTGATATTAAATAAAATCAAGATGACACATTGAATTCGTTTTAAGATTACTTTACAACCTATTCAACGATAAATTTAAATTTAAAAAAAAAATGTATTTGTAAAGTATAAGGCGTGGAAGTTTAAAACATTAATTTTATCCTAAAAAATTGGCTACTACGTTTCCATAGTAACATTAAAAAATTAAAATATCCCTTGAACTACATTCATATTTGATAATGTAAAAATTCAGATAATGCTAATATATAGAAAATCACTTAAAAAAGAATCATACAAAAAAATTATAAATTGTAAATAGCATGAGCAAGCATATTTAAACGACAATTGAAAATTTGTAACAAATTTCCTCGGAATACACAAAAATTACAGAATGTTTAATGTGTAATTAAAGTTAAGATGTCAGCACATCTACGTCTTTGCCTATCGGTGAATAAGATTTGACGTGAAAGAAAAGCCTGAAATTAATAAATGTTCAAGTCGATATATCATAAACCTTCTAAAATAAAATTATATAAAATTTACTGTGATAGGTAATTGTTTCAGCAAAAACTTACATATATATATATATGCTTATTAAATAAATAGCTTAGCAAAGTTAAAGTTCATAACTATGGGTGATATGAATAAAATGTATCATTTGATTAAACTATCTGTGTATCTCTGTTTTACTCGCATCAATTAATATGTTTTCACTTTTTCTAATTCAGGTATTAGTATTTACTTTGTTTTATTAATACCAACCTATGTCTTGTCTTTCTTTCAACATTTCAACACTGACCTTAACTTTGATTAATTTAATAGATTAAATGTAATTAAATTCTAATTATTGATATAATAAAAATTTTAGTTGAACGTTAAAAATTCAAGTTAAATACTCGAATACTCGAATACATTTACCATATTATTTATAT
>QDEB01123664.1:0-15175 GCA_004193795.1 Asbolus verrucosus | reverse complement strand
GAATTGATTAAAACGGCATCAACTAATCAAAGACGTTCCTTTCGCTTTTCTTAGCAGCCCCTGATGAAAATAATTTTGATCATGCATATAAGCAAAGAAGCATTATTTTCGTTTCCATAAAGTTCACAAAAAATTCTGAGATATTACATAACAGTTTCAAAATTGCGGATTACAACGAAGCCGTTTTTGTGGCAAATAAGCAAAATACATTTATTAATGGATTTTTTCCTGATTCTTAGAAATTCTTTTATACAACTCGGACACGACTTTCACAACTTGAATGCAACTTCGTATCAATATCAGCAGATATTATTTAATTCATGATGTATGTACATTTAGCAATTGTGCTGTAAATGGCAGAAAACGTGCATCTGATGAGTTTTTTAAATTCCATGTCCAATTGGCCATTTTTCGGCCGAAACTTCCACAGCGGCGGACCTGGACCATGGCAAAAATGTCAAGCGTCGCTCCCGGGCTGTTGAAATCTGGTTCCGCTCTCGGTGGAGAACCTTCTCGAATGCCGACGCGTAATCGGTTAAATTTCCCGAGTTTAAAAGGCGCTGACACGGATTCGAATCTTCGAAAACGACACTTGCTACCGAGAACCCGCTTTCTATCCAAGTTCAGCAAATCGCACACGTCCACTTTTACTTTCCGTTCGGCTCCGATGATGAGTCAGTTTGTCTTTACTTAACAGTTCAATTACAGTAAAGTAAACACAACGGAATTGGGCCCGCGCACTTTTACTTTCGCCGAGAGAGACGGAATATTGGTCATAATAACATCGCTTACGTAACGCCACAACGCACACAGAGATCCAAATCTAGGATCTTGACCTGCCTCTGAACAATTACGTAATTTTTTTGCAGAGTATCGCACACGTGGTCTCCGATGAATCATATTTCACCAGGGTCGGCCTGAACCTGCTCATCCGGCAGACCGGCAGCGAGCCCCTCCTGGAGATGACGGCCAAAGAGTTCATGTTCGGCTACAAAAGCACCCTGATGACGCTAGGCAACAAATTCATGCCTAACTGGATTTACTTCGACAAGCTGGGCCTCATCGACAGGGTAAGTTTCGAGCACACCGCCCCCACGTCGGCTGACCTCCGCCTCCGCAGATGTACGATTTCGAGGGCGACTACGAGACGGTCTACACGGGCGAGCACGACACCAGCAAAACAGGCCTCCTGGACACTTACCGGGGCTCCACCAAGATCCCCCAGTGGGACAGCCCCTGCGGCGACATCCACGAGGTCTCCGACGGCACCAAGTTCCCCGGCTTCATCAAGCCCAACGACACCCTCCGCTTCTTCCGCAAGAGCATGTGCCGAGCCAAAACCTTGGTCAAAGTCGATGAAACGGTGGTGAGCGGGCTCAACGCTTACGTCTACAACTTCCAGGAAGACTCCGATGATAACGGGGCGCAGAACGAGAACAACAAGTGCTTCTGTAAGGACCCAGAAAAATGCCTCCCTCCGGGACTCCTCGATGTCCACGGTTGCTACTACGGCTTCCCCATCGCTTTGAGCTACCCGCACTTCCTAGGGGGGGATCCTTTACTCAGCGCCAACACCACCGGAACCAATCCGGATCCGAAAATACACAAAACCTTCTTCACTATCCAACCAGTAAGTTGTTGCCATCAAAAACCATTTTGGTTGCATAACCTCAAACTACAAGGCATGAAATATTGAGGTTATGTAACTCAAAAATTCCAGAAATGTAATTTACGCACCATTATGACGCTTAATAACAGAGAACTAACCGATTTCGGCATTATTACGGATTTAACTTTCTTCCTTGCGCAAGAAATAATAGGAAAATGATTGGAATTGAAAGTGAGGTTATGTTGTTTTTGCAGGAATCGGGCTTGCCTGTTGATCTTGCTGTCCGTTACCAAATCAACATGGCCCTAGGCAACATTAAAACCATCGCCAACGTTGAACGATTCTCTAATATGGTCCTGCCTCTCCTGTGGACCGAAATCGTAAGTTGCCCCCATCTCCTCGGTGGCGATTCGAGCTAATTTTCGCAATTTCAGAGGATGTACAGTTTACCAGATATGTTGGCGGCTCGTTTCCGGCTGTACTTGAACGTCCTCCCTAATGTAGAACAAGGCATAATGTACTCGTTGTTCATCATGGGCGGCTGCTTTCTCCTGGCCTCCGTTTACAAATTCATCACCTCCAAGTCCAACCAGCGCGTCATCTACAACACTTGCTGGCTCGAAGACGACTTGGTTTTGAACATCGAAAAGAAACTGTCCAATTACAAGCCCGAGAAACGGGCGAGCATGAACGCCAAAGAGCTCGAGGTGTACTTTTCTAGTCTGATGACGCCGCTGAACCAGGACCTTGGTTACGAGCTTCAGGATTCACACGAGGAAGACGTATAGTGACGACTTCCACTTCTAGTGAATTGTAGATATTTTAATTGTGATGTTATCTTTGAATATTTATTTTTTTAATGGCCTTTGTAGTGAGGTTAGAGAACTATTTTTTAAGATTAAGGATTAGGTTCTATTGTTTCGTTCTAGAGACAACTCATTGTGATATTTATGTCCTGTTACTAGTTTAATGGCACGCCACTATTTATGATTGCTCAATCTTTTATAAGAATAATATACAGAAGATGTCACCGTCAGTATTTTTGTATCTATTTTGTACATAGAAACTAATAAAAGAACATGATGCGGTACGTTCTGTTTGTTTCAGTGAGTTTGAAGGCTCGCCCAGGCAGCCCCCACAATTTTTAAATTTGACACTTTTGTCACCAGATCCATCATTGCCAACCTGAAGTTGGCGCTACTGATTCAGATGAATTTTTCCAAAAATTCAAATGTAATTATTTTAAATGACTTCCTCTTTCGGTTTAATTTTAATAATGAAGGAAGTGGGTAGGAACTGGCAAAAATCTCACCACTTTCATAATTTATTATCACTTCTGTGCCCATTAAATTCGCTATACCTTACTCCTACAAATTGGGTTAAAAAATAATTAAATACCTGTCAATTAGTCTTGAATTAAATTAAATTTAACTCGAAAATATCACATATTAACTCTGGGAAGGGTCACTAGTGAGATTATCCTCCTTATGTTACCTATCCCCTTGCTTCTCCGACTCGTCTATAACTTGCAGAAGTCTCTGTTTGGTTTTTTTGTTGCTCTGACACGCACAACTGACCAAGCCGAATAGGTGTTTAGACGAATATTCCTAAAATTACAGAATTAATTGACATAACCTCACTTCCGCTGGCACCAACATTATGTTCTTTGATCCACTTCTCCAATTCTGGTTCGGGTAAATAATAGGCTTTTACGTAATTCTCCACGTATTCTCGATGGGGGACCGGCCTCATCGACGCAATCTTCTCGAACTTCGTCAGGAACTGTATAAAATCCAGCTGCATGAGAGCGCGACCGCCATTCGAGCACTTTTTGGCCTCGCTAAACCTGAATCGGTTCGAATCAGATGGAGTGTGCTCAAAATCGAATTTCTTACCCTTGAACTAATGTATGAGTGATAATATGGGCGATACTCTCCCAGAGAGAGTTGGAAACTTCCACGCCCACTGGGACTTTTACGGCCACATCTTCCAACCTTAAAGTGAAAATTTGCACCTCCTTTAACAAAGCAAAAGTCAGGGACTGTTTCGGTGCGCAATTGCGGCTGTTACCCTAAGAATTAGGTCGATGTAGGAGTTGTGCTGCGACATCACTTCCTTCACCTCCCAATTGATTTTGGACATGGAGACCAGGATCTGGCGCAGATCAAAGGCTTGCGCCCCCACCGCCATGTAGACGGGCTTCCTCAAATCTTTCGCGCTGGCGATGTTCTGCAAATTGCAAAATTTTCAAAATTCGAATTTGGTTGGAGTTGGCACAACTGCCCCCCCAGATTCGCCGTCTTTGTCTGACTCATTAAGAAATTGCATTCGCTATCGCTTTCTAATCGGATTTGACACGTCTCGTGCCTTAACCTCAAACAGTAAACATAACCTCAAAAAGCATGGAAGACAGCACGATAAAAGTGGGCGATTTTATAATAGTGCAGCGCCAGGGCTACACGAAATTGCACAAATTAAAAGCGCACGGGACCCTGTCCTTGGGCAGTTTCAACGTCGAGATGGACAACGTCGCCGGCGAGAAATATTCCGAGACTTTCCAAATGAAGAATTTCCCGGGGAACAAGAGGCTTTTCACGCTCGAAAGAGTGGACGAAATTGCCTCCACGACCTCCATAAACATCGAGAAGAGCGGCATCGACAATCGCAACATCACCGACGACGGCCAATCCCAAAACCTCACCACCGAAGAGATAGCCGAATTAAAATCCCAACAGCTCAATTCCAACAATATCGTGGAAAAACTGATAACCAATTCGAAGACGTTCAATTCCAAAACCGAATACAGCCAGGAGAAGTACATCAAAAAGAAAGAGAAGAAATATTTCGAGTACGTTCAAATCAGGAAACCCACAATTCGGCTGCTGGCTTCCATGTTTTATCGACAAGACCCCACGAAGACGCTTGGTATAAGAATCGACGACCTGTCGCAAATCTTAGCCTATTCGAACGTGCAGTCCCAAGGGACGCATTTGTTGTATGACAGCGGCACCTCCGGATTGATGCCTGCAGCCATAATGAATCTGATCGGACGAGACACATCGGCCCACTTAATCCACATCCACCCCGGAAACGAGTGTCAAAAAACCGCTTTGGTCGCCATGCAATTCCCCCAAGAACAACTAGAGAGGTGCATCAATGTCAACATATATTCGGTCTTGAGATGTTATTACCAAAACAAAACCAGCTACAGCGAGGAGCCCGAACGGAAGAAGGCCAAACTGGACGAGGAGGTGGCGAAGAAGCCCGCCTGGCAGAAGGACAACGAGAGGGCGTGTCGTCTGCTGGAGATGGGCGTGGATTCGCTGATCGTAACAGCAAAAGAACACCCCCTCTCTATAGTGGACGAACTAGTGCGGTTTTTGAAAGGGGGGCGCTCTCTGGTCGTGTTCAACCTGTCGCGGGAGCCCCTCCAGGACCTCTACAACCACCTCAAGGAGAAAATCGACTTCGTTTACATAAAAATCGCGTGCAACTTCATGCGCAATTATCAAGTGCTGCCCGATCGGACTCACCCCGAAGTGAACATGACGGCCGGGGGCTACATCCTGACCGCGTTCAAACTGGTGTCTTGATTGTCTTAATAAAACTCACCAGATCGAAGAACTGCTGCAGCATTGTTTTATTGGCGGGGGGTACCAAATATTCCATGAATTCCTGAAGGAATTCGTACTGTTTGGTGAGGAAGATCACGCTCTCCACGCCCACGATCCTCTCGGCCAATCCGTGCAGCTGTTCGGGCCTGCGCAGCTCCACCATTGGCGAGAGAGCGGGTCTTACGATCTTGTACTCGTTTTCAGATGTTTTTTCTTCGAATTCGGTCACTAGATTGTCGGCGATTTTTTTCAAGGTCGCAGTGAGCTCAGGTGAGTAGAGAGAGTTGCTCGCGATCGTCTGAAAATTCACGAATTCGTGCCGAATCGGAATTGTGAGGTTAGAATCGCCTCACCAGGTCAGCAGCGAAGAAGGAATGCACCGAATAAAGATAGAAGTCGAACAGCTGGTTCATGCTGCTGATGATCTGATAGGCGATGGGTTTTAACAGCCTCGACATCTGCAGATATTTCCCCATTTGTCGTAACACTGACAGAGTGGTGTTGGTTAAAATCAACGTTTTAACGCTCTGTTTCTCTTTCTTTTTGACTGCTGGACTAGAACTAGAATTCGATTAATATTTTGGCACTTAGTCAAGTGACTATGCTCACGGTTCGTCATACTCGTCGACGAAATCTTTCTTCAATTCTTCGGGCTCGTCGTCGCTGTCCTCTGAGAAATATCCAGAGGCGTCGTTTTCGTTCGCCAAAATATCCTCTTCTATGATGGTCTCGTCCAGCCCCGAATCGAAAGGGGTCCCGTGGTCGGCATACCTGACGAAATAGTGCCCCACGATGCTGCTGCCGTCCTGCGAGTGGTTCGACGAGCAACACTCGGTCGAGGTGGTCGAATAGCCGCCGCTGGAGGGCAGCCTCAGCTTGAAGTTCTTCAGGATCGACCGCAGCGACTTGAACTCCTGCAGCTGCAGTATCGTGAAGGTGTGCTTGACGGGGCACACCTCCCACATCTCGTTCTCCAGGAAGATCTTCAGCTCCTCCAGGCGCTGCACGTGGTAGTTCTTGAAGTAGTTCACGCTCTGTTTCCGTATCGACTCCTGCAGGTCTTCGGATTTGCTCGAGCAAAACTCCTCGCCCACCTGGATGAGGCGGTGCACCACACCCAGCACCTGGACGAACTGGTCGAACTTGTACGAGGCCAGGTCGGCGTTCAGCAGCAAACTAGACACTTTCCGTTGCACGTCGTCCCAGATTTTCGTCAGGTTGTGGTCGAGCTTTTGCTTGTTCAAGCTCGATTCCATTTCTGACTCGCTCTCTTGATCGCAATGCCATTTGATCAATTGGTAGTAGCTCAGTACGATTTTGAACAGTACTTTACACAAACTGACCAGACACGGAATGAAAACGTCGTTACCGACGCTCTAAATCGAGAAAAATTTAAAAAACGTACAAGTGAGGTTATGTTTCATACCTGACACAAGGTCTTGTAAGGGTTTTTCCCGCTCGTGTCGTTATTCTCCAGCACCTCAGCTGAAATTACGTACGAATGTACCACATTGAAGGACGAATTATAAATCGCCGTAATGTAATGGACATGTAGATTATCAATCATCGATATTTCCGACTTCTCCAACAAATTATACGCCAAAAGCAGCTTCTGGTAGCGCTCGGGGTCGAAATGGAAACAAGTCTGGAAGTTTGGTTATTAAAACTCTAGAAAATCATACGCTGTGGCTAAAAAACCTGCGACAAAACTCTGTCGAGTTGCCCATCCGTATTCTCCAATGTCTCTTGCAATTTGTAGGTCAGAGCCGCCACGCAGCTGAAGTGGCGGTATTTCGTGGCCATTCTGTGACATCTTTTCAGTTCGATGATAGCCCCCGCGTAATCTTCCTCGTTCAAAAGCTGTTGCAAACGCTTATCGAAACTATGCTGAAACATAACCTCACAAAAGTGCCATAACCTCAAATTTGCCACTCACCAAATGTTTGATCATTTTGAGATTATTCAGCAGATTCTGGGCCAGCTTTCGCTTCCTGTAGTTGGCCAGCAGTCCGAGGCAGGCTTTGAACTGATTAGCGGCCACGTTCAGGTGTTTGCGGCTGGTTTTGCACTGGTCCAGAGTGTCTTTGACTTGTTCCAAAATCTCCAACACCTTCTCGAACTCGCCGTTGCATCCGCTCTGATGCTCCAGGATCAGCTGCAGCACCTTCTTCGACACCACCTGATGTTGCTGCTTGAGGTTTTTAAAATCGCGCTGGATTTGGTCGCAATCCAAGACTTCCGGCAACTTCTACGAATGTTTGTTTAGTATGTGTGAGGTCAAAAAGTGTCAAGGTTACCCCCAGCTCGAATCTGCAGATATCGAAATCCTCCTTCATGGAAAAATAGGCCGCTTCGATGCTCTCGAGGATTTCTTGATCAGCCGGCCTGTCCGACTCTGACACCGTTTTACTGTTGATCGACAGGTTTTCCACTTGGGGGAAGTGGTAGTTGGCGTCTGAGAACCCCATCGAGGGGATTTTGGGGGCCTGCAAGGCGCTCATGCTCGAAAAGAGTGGGGCAAATTTTCACAATACCGACCTGCTTATTGATTAAACCTAGGATTTTATGTTTCAACTCGTCCATTTTCACCCAATTAGCACTTGGCCGTTATTTGCGATAATAATAATTATTTATTATTTACATCCATAACCATAAACGTCAAACACGAATGTCAAAATTTTTGACACTTGACAGGCCATCTGTCGGTTAAAAGTCGCGGAATTCGTGCAGAAATCTCGATTGCGTCGCAAATTCCGCCGTAAATTTTCTCGTTCGAATTAAAAACGTTAATTTCGGCGCCTTTTCGTTATCGGTTTGGCCCCCGTCGAATTTTGGGGATTTTGGGGATGGTGGTGCACAGATGGCGCCACCGTCGCTGACTTCTTGAATGAACAAATCAAGGAAGGCCGAGTAAAATGGCTGACTGAATCGATAACACTATTAGAGGATATTTGTGTGTGATTTCGTGCTCGTTGGGGCTCCAGAAACCCCCGCAAAGTGTTCAGAACGGTGCGTGCAGTGCGTGCGGACGTCGAGACGTCGAAAAAACAGCGGCGACGTCGCCGTTTCCCCGCTAACACCTCCGCCAGACTTTTATTTATTATGTAGCGACAGCTTCGAGGTGAGTGCGAGTTTTCGGGGCTGTTCCCCCTGCGAAATTCCGCGGACGTAGGTGGCTTTGCCGACGCCGGAAGCGACGCCAGACGCTCATTTGTTTGCGGCGCTAATTATCCCGATTGACAAGTTAATTGTTATGTATACAAGATCGGGGGTGGGGGTGGATTAACGGGTTAATTTGTCCGACGATGACGGCCCCTTCGGGGACCCTTTCGCAGCGTCTTTGACGTGGAGAAGGCCGCGACCGGAAGTCCGCCGCTAATTGTTACGGTAATTTCATCATCGATTGTCTTTTGTTCCGAGTGTTGGCAGTGTCAAAGGTGTCATCGTTTCGACGATAATTTTTACTGCCCGACGTAAAAATAAATATCCCGTTAAAATGTCGTTCCATCGGCTTAAATTGATCGTTTGGCGAGCTATTGATTTTTCGTTTAATCACGTCGTAAAAACGTATTTTCGTCAAGGACTCCACGTTTTGAAACAATTGCCAGCGATCTGCGAAAAAATGAAAGTTTAATTCCGTCAACGCTCTCTGGACGCTTTAAATCGGCGGCGATGAGCGACGTCACCGCGACGGTCCTTCGAACGTTCGCATAAAAATTACATCGCGCTGGCGAACTGACCTCACTTAATAACAGCGATAAGGATAAGCGAATAATTAATAAATAACGGAGATTAAATCAAGGGGAACATCAAGGAAACGAAGTTTGCATTTTTAATAACGTCGCCCGAGGGGAAGCCGTCACGTGACCGCCATCGACAAATAAACAAACAAACAAACAAAAAAGCGCCGATAAGAATGGCGCGGGAGGGGAGGTAAAAATAATTTGACAGGTGCTCAACGGCGGCAATGTAATTGAAAAGATACGGAGGCATTATTCGCTTAATTTGAACGCCTGGCGTGTGATTAAATCGTTTGTATGTTTTCTTCTTTTCCAGAAACATGTAATTACTGATACGGCTCGACGTTTCGTACACCCAAAAAAAAAAAAAAACACTAACCGAGCGTAATGGCTACGACACAAGGAGAGATTAGGGTGGGTCCCGGCAACCAGGTAAAAGATATTTATGTACGTGAGACCGACAACACGGTAACATTCAATCAAAATTTTTTATCTAAATTAGGGCCGATACTAGCCATGCCCTCGCCAGCGCGACAGCATCGCTAGATTCGGCCGGTACTTGATATTGGCATGTTATCTATTGGCAAAATTGCACGACTTTCGGGGTATTTTGGTTGTCGTAATCGGAGCATGTTGGTAGAACTGGTTGGAACTTACTAAAGACGTAACTGCAACCAGACTTTACTACAGCGATAGTACTAGTAGTACTTTGTATAGTACAAGACCCCCGCCAGTGTCCAATCCCCACCACAGTTTTCGACAATCCCGTAGCTTTCTTGATTATTTTTTTTGGACTATCGTTACATCAGACGAACGGTACTACTCTTGTTGTCGGCCTACTCTGTTCTCCGCTTCTCTTGATATCGACACCCCCTCCGAAAGCACCACCTCTAACAAATCAATGACCTCAGGCGCGTTTACCCGAATATCGGCCGGGCATATCTCCAGAATTGCTCTCCCCAGACCCGGAACAGACCCGAATCAGGGAGGAATTGAGATGGGTGCCCGCTATGACCCTCGATTCGGACCTGCTGATGTACTTGAGAGCCGCCAGGTCGATGGCAGCGTTCGCCGGGATGTGCGACGGCGGTTGTCCGGAAGATGGCGCCAATGCCGCCTCCAGAGATGACACCACCATCAACGCACTGGACGTGGTAAGTTGACGAACAGGCCGAGGAGTCCCCAATAACCCGATTGTAGTTGCACGATTCCGGGTACGACCCCGGCAAAGCCCTGCAAGCCCTGGTCAAGTGTCCGGTGCCCAAGGGCATCGACAAGAAGTGGAGCGAAGAGGAAACCAAACGTTTCGTCAAGGGGCTGAGGCAGTTCGGCAAGAACTTCTTCAGGATCCGCAAGGATCTGCTGCCTCACAGGGACACGGTAAGTTCTCGCGTTGGCAGCGGCCGATGCTAATGCGACGTTGTCACAGCCGGAGCTGGTCGAATTTTATTACTTGTGGAAGAAAACGCCCGGAGCCAACAACAACAGGCCGCACAGGAGGCGGCGGCAGGGGTCCTTGCGACGGATCAGGAACACGAGGAATAGCAGAGGTGGCAATAACCAGCCACCTACGGGTAAGTCTGTCAACTGATCAGTGTCAAGAGTGACAATGGTACGAATACAGGACGCACGGGGGCGCCAGTCGAGACCGAAAGCAGCCGTCCCAGCCCCCAACCAGGTAAAGAACCGGGCGAGACGAGCTCCGTCACCGAAGACGACAACTCCGAGGATGACAGTGACAGTAGAGACGCCCAATATCGCTGCTCTCACTGCTTCACAACGAGTAAGTACTCGACATTTGAACCTGATTCGATTAATAACCGTCCCGTTGAAGATTCGAAAGATTGGCAACCGGGCGGCAAAGACAGACAGCTGTTGTGTTGGGACTGTCGCGCCCACTTGAAGAAGACCAACGAACTGCCCCCGCTCACGGCTCCGGCGGCCATCAGCGGCACGCCCCCTATCGGTAAGTCCCGGCCCAAATTGCAGACGCGAGAGCCACCGCTGACTATTGCAGAGAGTCCGGACGCCAGCCCTCAGCGGATGCGGACTCGGAACAAGGCGGCGAAAGAGCAGAACTCGAATCGAGCGCGTCCGAAACGAGGAGGCACGGAAACGCCCGAGCCGAAGACGCCGGTCAAGCAGGCCAACAGCCCGCTGGACAAGACCAACTCCGCCACTCCCGCCAAGAAGAAGGGCAAGATGGAAAAGTCGGAGACCCCGTCGAAGAACCGGAAACGCACCCAGGACAAGACCGACGAGGCGGAAGCGGACGAGAAGGAGCTCGGTTTGTTCAAGAAGAAGCGGGAGAGGGCCGAAAGTCCCTCCAGTGTTACCACCGATTCCGGCTCGATCAATGACGACGTCGAGGCGAACGAAGCCGAAGCGGAGCCGGTCGAGAACGTGACGAGTGGCGCGGCCACGGGACAAACCGCAACCGCGACGACGACCGCCGTCCAAGAGGCCGCGAAGGCTCCGAAAGCGGAGGAGGAGAAGGTCGTCGCCCCGCCCACCGTTCCTGTGATAATGTCGACGAAAGCTGCCCCCACTCCGGCCGAACCGTTGCCCCTCAACGTTTCGATACGCTTGCCTGATGATATCAACGAAAGGAAGAGTTTGATCAAGCGAAACGTCGAGGGCGCGCCGGAAATCAAAGACCTCAAGTTCAATCCGGAGCCCTTGAAGAAGGAAGCGGTGAAACCGGAACCGGTTCCTAGCAAACCGATCGAGAAAGAAGTGAAAGAGGAAGTTAAAGAAATCCCGGAGAAGTTCAAGACGGAGTTGATAATACCCAAAGTGGTCACCATGGACAAAGTCATCATCAAAGAAGAAATGGAATCGAGTAACGAAGCGATAAATCTAAACTCGAAAGAAGAGGTTGTGTACAAAGATAACTTATTCACGCCGCAGAACATGATGAAGGACCAAATCAACTTCAGCTTGAAGGATCCGATTTTGAACCATTACCCTCCAGGAAACCATCCGCTTAACTTGAAGGACACCAGTCAGCAGCACGACAGAAGCAAAGATCAGATAGTCAACATGAATCACTCGTCTTACATCAAAGACCAGATGAAACAAGAACCGAACTACGGTTATAACCAAAACAAACCTAATCCGCTGTGTCATCCGATGACTAACGTCATCAAACTAGAACCCAGAGACGAGCCGATGGAGCTCACGAGCCAGACCAGAAACGAGTCGTTTTCTAGCAGCAGTCAGAGTCAGCCTCAGCCGCTTAATATACCCACAGTCATCCCCTCCGCTCAGTTACCGCCCACCAGCAGTGGGGGTAGAGCGGGCGATTACGAAGAGGAGAAGCGCGTGGAGAAGTTGGAGAGACCTGAGCGGCTTGACAGACCAGAAAGAACCGATTTGGGTCCAATTACTTCCACATCTATCGGCCAGCCACCGTTGCCCAATCTGATGCAATCGAGTAACTTGGTCACGATCGGTGGGAGTCAACCCCCTCCTCCTATGAGTCATTACGGGTTCATGGCGTATAACCACCCGCAGTCCCCGCGAACCTTGGAAAAGGCCCACCAGAGCCAAAACGAGCCTCAAAATCTGAAAATCAAACAAGAAATTCCCGACAATTCCAGCGGTCAAGGCAGTTCTGTACCCCCTCATCTGGGGAGTTATCAGCCACCGTCGTCGGCCCCCTCCACTTTCATACCCCCACCTTCTAGTCACTTGCAAAGCAGCGATCCCCTGCAGAGCTTGAAAGATGTCAAAGTTCCCGGTTATCTGCCGCCCCCCGTCAGTCAGTCGAGCAACAGTGCCGACAGGCCTCCTTCAGGCCCGGCCATCGACAACATCAAGAAGGAGCCGGAGTTCTCGATGGTGCCGCCAACGAGCAGGGCGAGCCCCGCGCAGATCCCGTCGGAGAAGTGCTCCACGCCGAAGACGACGACCACTCCGACTCCAGTCGCGCAAACTCCCCCTCCTCTGCGCCAGCAGGGCACGAACTCGCCCCATTCGGCCATCAATCTGATCAGCCCCAGTGCCGGACCTCCCCCGTCGACTTCCCTGCCCCAACCGATGCACCCCTCCCAAAGCGGACATTCTTATCCGAGTTCTCTGCATCCGTCTCACGCTCTCATGCATCCGTCTTTCTTGCACGCGATGCACCAGTTCCACACGCACCCCTACTCGGGTTACCCCTTCCCCTACCCGTACCCGTACCCCGTGCCTCAACCTCACGCGATCCCACCGCCCTCCACGCGACCGGAGCTGGCGAAAACCATCGAGTCGGTCAGCGCCACCGTGCTGTCGGCCCAGCACACCTCCAGCAGCACGATGACCGCCAAAAGAGAGATCAGAGAGAACGACGGCGACGGCGCCGAGAGGCACCAGACCCACGAGATGACCCTGACCCATCACCAGTCGACCTCGCACCACAGCTCGGTGCACGCCAGCAGCGAGAAGCAGAGCTACGGCGGCGGCTCTAGTCACTCGATAACGATATCGCACTCGACGAGCACCAGCTCCAGCCAGTCGGTGCAGCACAAGGTGAACCAGAAGACCGTGAGGACGAGCTCGCCGCACACCCCCGTCTCGCAACAGCAGTCCACCACCACGTCCAACATCAACCACTCGACGACGACGTCCAACCACCAGCACACCCATCACCACACCCACCATCACGACAGGCTGTCGCCCGGGAACACGCTGCTGAGGATACACGCCAAGCCGCCGCCGCAGGCCAATCCGCACCACTTGATGATACAGCCGCCGAGCATGGGGCACCATCCCCAAGCGCTGGGGCCCCCGGCGATGACCGGGAACAGTTCTTTGGACGCGCTGAGGGCGCACGCGGCGCAAGCCGCCGCCAACATGCAGCAGAGCGCCATGCACCCGCCGAGCACCTCCCCCATGAGCGCGCCGCCTCCGAAGGCGCCGCCGGTCGAGGAGATCAAGGTGGAGCCGGAGCCGGAGGCCATACCGGAAGAGGAAGGACAGACCAGTCCCGTCGGGCCACCTAGAGGACCCTCGCCCGAGCCCAGAATCGAAGATACGGAGTGCCACAGGAGTCAGTCCGCCATGTACGTATTTCTGATCTTTTTTTAGATGTTTGTGATGTTGATCGAATTCGCAGATTCCTGCGCCACTGGAACCGCGGCGACTACAACTCCTGCACCAGGACCGACCTGACCTTCAAGCCCGTGCCCGACTCGAAGCTGGCGCGCAAGCGCGAGGAGCGCCTCCGGAAGCAGGCGGAGCGGGAGCGCGAGGAGCGCGAGCGCGCCCAGCAGGCCCAGGCCCGGAAGATCACCACCCCGGAGAAGCCGGACATCAAGCCCCCCTCCAGGGGCCCCCTGGAGACCGTGTCTTCGCCCTACGAGCGCTTCCCCCGCCCCGGCTTCAACGACACGCCCGCCCTGAGACAGCTGTCGGAGTACGCGCGCCCCCACGCCGGCTTCAGCCCGGGCCACATGCAGAGGTCGCTGCTGCCGCCGGCGCACGTCATGGACCCCATCATGCAGTACCAGCTGAACAGCATGTACGGGCCGGGGGCCCGCGAGCGCCTCGAGCTCGAGCACCTGGAGAGGGAGAAGCGCGAGCGCGAGATGAGGGAGATCCGGGAGCGGGAGCTGAACGAGCGGCTGAAGGAGGAGATCATGAAGAGCGGGATGCGCGGCCCCCCGAACCCGATGGACCCGCACTGGATCGAGATCCAGAGGCGGTACGCGGCGGCGGGCCTGGCCGGCCCCGGGGGCCCCGCCGGGCTGCCCCTCCACCACCTCGCCTTCTACCCGGGGGCCGGCGGCAGCGCCCAGCTGTCGCAGCTGGAGCGGGAGCGGCTGGAGCGGCTGGGCATACCGGCGCCGCCGGGGCCGCAGGGCCCCCCGGGGGCCCCCCCGGGCCACCCGCACCATCCCGCGCACGCGGCGCAGCTGGAGGCCGCCGAGAGGCTGGCGTTGGCCACCGATCCGATGGTATGGGGTTGGATTTCGAGATTGTCCGATTGTAATCGTTCTGCGCAGGTGCGACTGCAGATGGCCGGGATCTCGCCGGAATATCACGCGCACACCCACGCTCACACGCACGCGCACACCCACCTACACCTCCATCCGCAGCAGCAGCAGGCGCAGCAGGAGGCGGCCGCCGCGGCGGCGGGATTTCCCCTACCCGGTATATATTTTTGTGGAGAATGTTCTCAATTGCGGATGAGTGGAGGTCACTTCCATCCCAAATCGTACAAGTCTTTT
>QDEB01123663.1:32522-43047 GCA_004193795.1 Asbolus verrucosus | reverse complement strand
TCAGTAACGAGGCAAGAGGAAATTGTTTTTATCTTTACATTTCGAAACAAAAATGGTTTTTTAATTAAAACTAAAATTCTCTAATTTAAAATTTAAAATAATGTGTTTGTCTTAACAATCTGATAACTTCTATGTCAAAATTTATCTGAAAATATTATTGTTAATTTTTCTATTACTCTGGCAATTCATTTGTATCATAATTTTGACAAAAAACTGGATTTTGGGAGATATAATTTCATTTTGTGTTGAGCATACGTTTTTGACGCCATTTTAAGAGGTTCCCGATCACTTACGAGGCCAAATCAATCAAAATGCATTCTTGGAAGTTAGAAAAGACAAAATATTTCAAAATTATGCTCAAATAAGTACTGATTTTGAAGTACTGAGATTTGAAAAGCAACCAGAAAAATTCCAAATTTCAGCGTAAATTCAAAACATCACTTGCATCTCATTAAGCAGTCCGGCAATGGCAACAGGAGCTTTCACACGGTGAGTTACGTTGCGGTGTGGTGGGTGTCACCATCATAAACATGCAGCACATGTGTATCCATCCCCGATGCATCTGCATGAAGTAGATCAGTTCAGTTCCAAATTAGACATATTTCACCGCGATAATTTAGGAAGAGACTTTTATGGTTGTAAAACAACACCATTAAATCATGTATTGCCATCGGCGGCGGTTTACACACCAAACTAGAAACATCTGGGGTGCACCACGCATTTTGCCATCCTTCCACGCGGAATCATTGAATTATTGACCATCTAGTGCTTCCGTCCGGTCACGCCCTGACCCTCATAAACGTTCGTTGCTTAATTGCAGCCAAACGCCCCAAATTTTCCGATAACTGCATGTTTTTCCTAACTGGAAATTATAATCTGCGTACAAACTGAATATTCAAATGTAATTATGACTGTCCGACCTGGGGGTTTGCGTATTTATATGTAAAGTTGGCAGCCAGCGAGTTCATCAGAAACCCGTCAGAATCCATAATAGGTTCTACCCTGTGCGAAAATCCCTCTTGGGCCATGCTGACCTGGCAGCCATAATACGCTTCTGTTTCCGTTGCCATCCCGACGTCCACCCACCCCCTACGCACCTTCACCCTAAGCCCGAACCATCCCAGGAGCTCGGATACCATAACTCACCCCGGCGCGTCTTTGGGCTCCGCCGCTTTACCCCCTGACAGAGATGAATGCGCTATTCTTAACGATATATTTAAAGCATGTATCTGATATCAACTTTCGTTGAACGTAGGCATTGTACTACGAAAAGTACTTAGAATTGTCTGGTGTTAACGGTGAGTTAATCTAACACCCATTCGTCGGAGCATTTGACAGATTTATGGGCGAGTATTTGGGATGGTGCATGTGAAATGATATCACGAAATTTCTTTCGGCCGTGGCCGACAAGAGCAACATTATCAGTTAATCTTTACATCGTCACGGCGATTATGCGATGCTGATGCTTAATTGAAAATGTGTCTACAAAGAACCATCATCATAATTGCTTTAGACATAAAAATATATATTAACGGTTAGCATGGCTTTTTATTTCTAATAATAAATGCTTTTTACTTAAAAAGAAAGACATGGCTACTTCTATGATTGTGATCAATATATTTCGTGCTTCATTTGCATTTATCAAAACTAAATTTTGTGCATATATTACGCTGGGACCAAGGTTTTTATTTTTGATTTTTCTTAATGTACCTACCGCCTTTTCTTTAATTGACAATACTGGATGAAAAAAATGGCCAAAATTTCGGTTTATACCAAATTCGATAAAATTTTTATTAATTCAAAGTAAATTTATGTATTTTAATTAATAGAGAGCAGGACATTAATTTTATTTAATAGAGAGCAGGACAGTGATCAACTTTTCATTGTAGGAAACTTACAATACTATAAACTTATACACTGTATTGTAAATCTGTTTTAAACAATATTTTCTTCGAAATTTTAAAAAAACACATCCTAAAGGAATTAATTAAGTCTAGGATTTTTAAAGTTTGAAAGGATCCAATTTGCTATTAAAATAAGCTCTAAAAATGGTAAAAACTAAAAATGTCTAGGTTTAATAAAATAAAGTATATATTAACGTATAAGACCATTATAATAATGTCATAACAAATGACAAATTTGAAATAAGTAATAAACTGTAGGCATCTATTAAAACAATAAATAATGTTGTTTAGAATATTATGGCCGTTAAGTTATCATCAAGTTCTGACAAAAGAAAATATACATATCTCACGGACAAATATTTATTTAGTTTCGATGTCCCAATCATGGTAAAACATTAAATAGATAATATTTTTATTTTTATAGTGTTACCTCCCCTTAATTAAGTCTCAGTTTTACTTGAAACATTGAAAATTTTTTATATCTTATTTAAAGCAGTATTTTTAATGATATCTGCTTTTTTCCAATAATTCAACTCTTGTTATTTAGTTCTTTTTTTTTGGTTTTATTGGATATATAATAAATATGTCTTGCAAATTCATAAATATTTTTCTATTTCAATTTTAACGAAAATCTTAACTTTTTTGTCGTAAAATTTTTATTTTTGCGAGATGGAAATTCACCAAAGTATATCAAAGTTAATAAAAAAATACTTGGTACTATCTATTTTTGGTCAAAATGATCAAATTCATTAAAATATTTCGTTCGTTTTCAGTTTTTAAAAATATGTATTTCTTGTACCCAAAACAAGTCCTCTCTAATTCCTTTTACTTCTTTCTCTGTTTTCTTATTTCTCTTTTTCAGTTATCATTATCATTGCTTCTAAATTTGAAATGGAATATGAAGTCATATGTATATAAATAATAATAATATTGCTGGATTCCAGTCATTAATCGTCAAAAACAAATTTGAAATTTCGAAATTTTAGTCTAAACAATATTGACGTTCTTTTTTTTGTAGTTTAAGCGATTTTCTTACGAGTATGCAATCTTGAAAACTAGTAACACATTGGAACAAAATTTTGTACGTATCTACATCATTAGCAATAAAAAGAAATCAGTATACACATTTATTATTAAAATATGCGATAGAGAGCCTACCTCCTGAAGAAATAAAATTTTAAGCTTAACCTGACAATTCTATGTTTTTCAGTTTTCGAGAGCACATACAAGAAAAATTTAGTCTCAAAATTTGATCTCTCTGTCGATCTATCAACTTGTTATTTATTGTAAAGAGAAAATATTTTGGTGTAACTTAAGTCTCCATGCAGATTTTGAAGATCAGAGAGCCCACGTCTTGAAACGACAAAAATTTATTCTGAAATTCTACATTTTTTGGGTTTAGATAGCACACATTACAAAATTTCTTTGATCTGTCTGTCGATCTATCAACTTTTTCATTTTTTATTGGTTGCAGAAGAAAAGCTTTCTGCCTGAAAGTTTATGACGAATGTTTTTGAAATCTCAAATATTTTTCGCTGTAATCCACTCTTCTGTGCAAATGCCTTCTGTGTACAGAGCACGTCATCGGATCCGGCGTGGTTTCGGTGGAGGCAGTTTGACATTAATCATATTTTAATTTTTAAGCGGGGTGCGCACCCGAGCCGTGCAAATTTGGGAACCAGGGCTGAATACGTGACGTAAATTCGCAGTGCGTGTGTGTCGCAATGTTTTAAAGGTGTACAAGTTGCGGCCAAACAGAGCCGTGAAGAAGTGGCTGTTATGATGCCTCCTTACTAATTTCGCGAAAGATGGTGGCTGGCTTAAGTTCAAGACATGTTTACAGCTCCGGGACTTAGGTAAACTTGTAAAGTTATGCGCAACACGTAAATACCGCGCCAGTAAACTACCATTTGGCTTTCATTATGGCTACCCCCTTCCAATATTAAATCTTTGTTTTAATTGCGGCTATTAATTACGATCACAGTTTATCTTGTGCGAGTGTTGGTTGCGTATGAATTAGTTTTCAGGAGCGAACTAATTAGAAGAAAGTCGATGTATCACCAGGGGGGCACTAGACGCGGCTCAAAATGGCTGGCGTTCTGACATGGGAGCTGCCCGCTGTTCCAACAAGAACACTGATTTATTGCACCACTCATTTCTTGGACTCACCCCGTGCCTCGCCGTTTTACATACACCCACTTGGAGGCTTCTCTCACGCCAGAACAACGAACCTTCCTCGGTTTCTACATGTGTCGCCTTTTTGTGAAAGCCGCAGTCACTTAGGATGATGGATAGTCATCGTCGGTACCTCTAAACGCCTCATTAATGGGCCCTCCACTCGCCTGGATCCAATAAATTCCCCGATCACAAAAACGGATTAATAAATCCGAATACGAATTTTTAACCGATGCAATTTACTGCACAACCGAACATTTACATAAACAAATTTGCCCCTTCTTCGGAAACGCAACCCCTTATTTCAATTTCAAAACTTGATACGAGAGAAGTCCGATCAGCCAGATAAACCACAAACAATGCCAATAAATTCAGAAACGCCCGAACACAAGAAATACTAGTGCATGGTATCTTTATATCTCGGCCTTTATTGATTTATTGAAAACAACATTTAAAAAATATTATTTGTAAAACTATCACGACAGGGGAACATTCCGCCGGAAATATTTCAGCCCCGATCTACCCGGGGCGGGGTATTATTTCTCTCAGGAGGACCTGAATTGTAAGGATTCGACAAATTCGCTTACGCAACTTTGGGATTTCAAACTGCACGGACATTCGGAAGATAGTGGAATGGCAATAATTCTTCATTATTATACGACGGGGATAAACGAGCTCGTGAATATCAAGCAATTTATTATCATTAAAATTGGATTTGCCATACTCTTTTTTAACGTGAATACATTAATTATTCATGAGTAAATTAATCAGGTTTATTGCACTGTGGCCAATTACTGCACACATTCTATAGAAAAATCGAGAAACAGTCGTATTTCTTGTAGTCGCCACTATAGAGCTGAAATCCGCTTACCAGTTTTGACAGTTCGCTTTTTAAGCAATTTACTTTTAACCATTTCTAAACCGAAACATCCTGGGCAAGCTCTCGTTGATATTGGATGTTTTCAAAATCCACTCATGATACACTGATGTTAGAATAACATTCTCACTAATTTATCCCCCCTGTCGCACCGGTCAACTCTACGTGACACAGTAGACTAATGCTGCGTTCAAAATTTTTTAGAGGGGAATTAGATTTTACATGAATGTTGTCAAAATGGCCAAAAATCACAAAATTTTCTTTTTTAATCAAGTTTATTTAGCTACCTACAATTCAAATTATCGATGTTTTCCCTGTAAAATCGTTACAACTATGTCAAAATTTTCAAAAATGTTTCCAAAAAAATACAAGACAAAACCACTCTCTCATTTATGTATTTATTTGTTCACTGATGACTAATTTAAAGTAACTTTTAAATTTAAAGTGTTCTCGGCGATCCTTTTAACTGTATTTCATATGCAAGCACGACTATCATTAAAATGAATATATAATAATTTTGAAATGGCTTCAAATAATTGAAGTAGATTAGTAGATTGAGATTTTGAGATAAAGACAAAATCATGCCTACTGTGTATACTTGTATATTTTGATAAGACAAATCGAATCTTCTATAAAACGTCCAGTCAACCAGTTGTCAACAATATAAATTTTATGTTTCTAGTAAATCTGGTCTGCTTTGCTTACTTATTTTTTGCCTGGAACCAATTTATAATTTCCTTCAAAAACCTCCAACACATCTCTTATGAATACTCAGATTTAAATCACCAAATCTACACATTTTATGGAAATATGGAGATCACAAAATGGATAATAAAAAAACTTCATTGGAATCGTATCCTATTATTAAAATGTTTGAAATTAATATATATATGAAAAAGATTTTGTGAAATTCTAAAACGAAATTGAAAGATGTCAACATATGTTGATGCTATAAATTGCATTCGGATGAATTATTAACATTTTTTGTCCTTTGAAGGTTTTTTTGTAACAAATGTGCAAACTGTTAAAGATTTCAACCCACAAAAACTTTAGTCACAGCATTTTATTTAACTCAAAATTATTACAATTTTTATTTTGATGTTCAAATGAAAATACTAACGCTAATATGACCAACATGCTGACCTATCTTCAGAAGTTTTGAATATCTTTTCACCTCCTTCCCCTTTTCAATAAAATTAAAACAAAAAATTAAAATAAAACTTTCAGATGTAAAACTTTTCCAAATTTGTTACTTGAACAGTGTAGGATTCAAATATTTTTGAAATAATCTGTTTAAATTTTAGTAAATACATAATGAAAAATATTTTATAAAATTATAGTGAAGCAGCAGCTTATTGAATGAAGCCATTATGTAAATCCGTTGTAAGTATACATACATGTCTATGCAGTCCTATAATTTGCCGAAACGTATTAAAATTCATCGGCTAAATAATGATGTAAAATAAATGCATAATGCATTATCGCAACAATAAATAATCAAGAAGGTGGATAAAAATTGAGACACCAGTAAGAGAAACGCTGCACGAATTCTCTTTGTTCTCGGCTGCAAACAATGGAATGTAAAACAAGCTGAAACCGAGTTTACATGTAATTTTAATCAAAGACCAGTGCAGTAGCCTCAAGTTCAATATTGTAATTGGGTGTTATTGTAAGGGTGCGATTTTGCACACAATTTGCAGGACAACACTGAAAAGCATAAAGACATTCATAAAACTCGCTTTGCATACGGCCGCTGTTTTGCAACTTCACACCCACCTCCCAGGTGAAGATTTACAACCGGAGAAATTTTTATTGTTTATAACAACTTCACCAGACCATAAGAGATAGAACAACTGCCGCATAATACTCTCCCGGCTAATGCAGTATTAATTTGTTCTAAAACGATCGAAATTTATTAATACTAGACGTCAAAATTTGCATTTTTTTGAGCGTTGCTCAAACGGTACAGCGCGCCATAATAGAGAAAATCATTTAGGGGCTAAATTATTGGTCTACAGGGCCCTGCGATCGATAACAAATACAAATTCACAATTACACAATGTATTACAATGCTAAATTAGAATCTGTGATTGTCCCAATTTGAATACTCGTGCACACGATGTATATCTCGCCGTTGCTGAAAAAAAATCTATAATTTATGCGCTAAATAAGAGGTGACACCAACAAGAGGATCGTGAGGTCAATCGCTCAGAAAAAGAAATAAATACGCGAGGTTAAGATCTCTTTTAAACGGCCCCATATAACAAAAAGATGGAGTTATTCATTTGGAGGGTATGTTCAATCTATGATGTATATGGTTGCTAAAAAGTATAAAACGTTTATAAGAAATGTAGCTGCAGACCTCCCAAGTTGAGATCACTTGGTCCGACCAACCGGCACAAAGATTGGTAATCACGCGCCATCAAGCTTTCGCGAGAAAGCTCACTTGATATGATGAAGACGTATCGGCGCGCTCTTTTTAGTAATATTATTCATGAAAATTAAGAAATTCAGACCGTCGGATTGCATATTATTATTCAAATTATTTAATCTCGCCCAACAATGCAACTGTTTATAATCTATAAGGCCGACATGGCAAAAAAATATTGACGTCGACAGTCGACATATAATTATTGTAAAACTGCCCCTAAGAATTTTATTTTATTCTCATAAAACGTGCAAATTATGGACTTTTTGTGGGCTGTAATGGATCGTAATGCGGGGCTAACTCAGCAGCAACACTAACTAAATCTCTTTTCCCATATTCAACTAATTTTTCAGATTCGGAGCTGCAACGACCGTTTTGAAGTCGTAATCGGAACGAAAATTGTTTTGATTTATCTACACAAAAGCGTGCGTCCGGAGAAAACCGTGAAAAATTAAAAGCACGTTCATTACAAAACCTATCGAACTCTTGAGTAATTGCTCAGGATTTATACCCGAGAGCATATTATTAAATAATCGCTGTAAATTGAAGTATACCGGTATAATATTTACAGTTATAACAGTTACGTCTAGACATATTTTTCAATCTTGTACAGAAAATCTCCGTAACTTCACAAATTTTTATAACTAACAGCTAAAACTTGGTGTTTGTAAGATAATATCCTCTCTTTACGTCCGGGGACCAAATAAATCTTCGATCTTCAAATCCCTGGGTTAATTAACTTACCGTTCTAAAATTGCAAAAACCGTGTTGACCGCTACGGCAAAAGAGAATTGGCGAAATCCTTTCCAAAACTATATCATACATTTAACTTGAAGTGAAAAGATTAATAACGACATAAAGCAAGACTGATTCATTCGATTGGTTTTGTTTTTATAACGAAAAAAAAGGAAAATTTGGTGTACTCGAGATAAAATCTAAATGCAAAGTTTGAAACTATGAACAGTTCCAATTGAAATTTTTATCAGCATATATTTTACATCCATCTGCGCAATTGATTTTTTTTTGTAGCATCAACATCATTTATANNCCCCCTATTTACTCTTAAATATCAATTGCTGCTACAATTTGCATAATTAAGTAACAAAAAACATTGAACAAAATAGCTACTTTATTGGGGTGGCGAAATTTTAGACTTTTTTACGATTTCGCTGCGTATGGCCATTTCCACCCCACCGAAACACATTGAATAATATTTATAATAAAAATGAATAAAAAATGCCGTCCAAAAAAGACATTAGTGAACACTTAAGAACATTAAGGGGTGAATTCATTTCTTGTAATAGTTTTTACGCTCTCTTTAAACGAACACACTTCAAAACGAGGGTGATATATCTTCAGGTGGTAATGGCTGAAACATTCCAGCAGAAATATTTATCCGACCTTTTTATTGCATCAATTATGAAATGCAAACGATCGTTTCGCACGCTTGAAGGCTAATTTAATAACGAAAGCAAAATGCAGTTTTTGCGTCGCGACGCTTCCAGTTATCAAACGCACGAATTCCCTGTGTAGCGTCTGCAAAATGGCCATGCATCACATCCAATGCTGCTGTTGCCCGCCAAATGACTTTTACAATTGCAATATAACTTATCTTTGGAATAATCTACCCTACAATGAATAATGGAAAAGAGCGTTTGTCTTGAAGATTCCGTTCGGGGTGTCTTTACGATCAGTAAGCATACATGATACGTCACGTCAGCCCGGAGCCTGCATTAAGATAAATATGAAACAACTTAGGAAGTTTTAATCCGGGCAGATTTCATGAGTTTTGGAAATGAGCGCAACTCGGATTTCAGTTTCCGCATTTAGAGTCGTGTCAGTTACATAAAGTCTTGAACAACATCCCGGATCTGCATTTCGAATGTGGTGCCTCAGATAATTTTAATTCGATAACGCTGAAGATAATGGTTCCGCTCTCTAAAAACAAAACCCACGAAAATTGTTGAAAAATGATGTCTTTTAATCAAGCAGACGTTTACGAGATAAGATTAGCCGTGAATAACACATTTAAAATACGAAATCTACTACCGAATTCTTTTAGATGGCGCAGTATTAATGAAATAATTAATTAGTCACACATTACGTTCATAAAAACTTGTATATCAAAGTCGTTGAAAGTTTTATTATCTTTTTTTCTATACACTGTTCTAGTTCCATTAACATAATAATATGTAAATACATTTTCTAGAATATTTTATTTTACTGATAGAACATGTATATGCTCTTTCAAGCCTCGAACAGCGTTTTAATTACGAAGGTGTTTAAGAATTACGAAAACAGAAGTCTTCACTAATTCACTCAACAGGTTCGTTAGCAAATTTTTTTTACATCAATTAAAGCCAATAAAGTCACAGTTAATAAATTGGAACAGATAAAATAGTTAATGTACGTAGATTTAAACGAAAAATACAGAACAATACATAAACAATGAACATGCAGAAATACCGAATTATATCAAAAATCAAAATAGCATTCGATTCAATTCTTCCAAGCATAACTACAAAACAATATTTCTTGAAAATCGCCGTTTTTATTAAATATGTTATGTTTAAATGATTCCTGATTAAAAAAAAAAGAGAAATAAATGTTTAATTAATTAATACAACACAGTTCAAACTAAGAACTGAAGAACATAAATTAAGTCGAAAACACTGAAGACACTAAATTGTACTTTCCATGGCTAACCGTCATCTCTTTTTTTCTGTTTCTGTTGGTCATATATCATTACTTTTTGCAATAATTTTGATATAAGAGTCGACTTTTTAGCGAATAAACTTGTTTTTCGAACAAAAGCTTTTGCTATGGTTATAAATCAAGGATCAAAGACGCGAAAAGTGGCAAGAGCTTGTTCGTGCTTGATTCAACAGTCGTCCATCGACGACGCAAAAAGATGACTGGCAATCTTTGAGTTTTAGTCGAATGCTATTTTAATAACGCAAATAATTCTTCCCTGAAACGCAATACCAACACCACACTGCTGATTCTCATACTAACCATATTTGCCCCGAGCAAATGAGAATCGGCATTAATTCTGCCCAAAGCAATAATTTTCGAACATCCGTTAATTTACGTTATGCTTCAGAACGACATTATTCTTTGCCAACTGCAAAATTGGCTAAA
>QDEB01123663.1:0-32498 GCA_004193795.1 Asbolus verrucosus | reverse complement strand
GTTACATTAGAAAAAATTGTTACGTACCTTTCATTTACTAAAGTTAAGTGTTATCCATGAGAAAAATTTGGTGGTAGTTATACTTACCGAAAGTCATTGAATCTGAAAAGAAATTACCTTTGGAATGAATACAATAACTAAATCTTAACTAATAAAAATAATGTGAGGTGATTCGGTGAATGTCACTGTGAGACACCTTGAATGAAGAGTAAATACAAGCGGCTTTTTTCCAGTTATGTAGAGTATCAATGTGATTAAGAAAGATGATGAAAAGAAAGAATCCGTCAAATTCGCACGATGTGCATCAAAGATTTCAAGGAAAATCACTGAATGATTAATCGCAATATAATTTACGGTAGCATAATTGCCTACCATTAGCAAATGCACTTAGTAATACAACCTATAATTATAGACAATGAAAGGCGGAGCAATGACCACGTGACTAACTACTAAGCCATCGGACTGAAGTGTTGACAATATCTCATACAAACTACGGTTTTAGCATTTAATGAACCAACAAGCGACCTCAATGGCTTATGGCTCATGCCTTATTTAAATTCGAATTGAGCAAAGGTGAAAAACATGCAGATTTTTGATGAATGAAGCATGCTGTAAATGAAAAAAATGTTAAATTATTCAATTAAATGCTGACTGCCAGTATTGTGCAGAATGTTATAATGACGTTTCTTCCAGCACTCAATCATAACCGAAGGGTTGAAGAAAGATGAACGTTGCATGTTCGATAATATCGTAATTGTTACGGAATCTGGTTTTAGTGTTCATTTCTTGGATAATTTCTATAATCATCCCTTCGTGAGACATATTACCATAAAAATTGAAATGTGGATTGCGGCAGTAATTTCGAAGGCGACTTTACCTATGATTAAAGACAACTAAAAAAAATTTGGTGGTAACTAAAACATAAATAATTTCGTGGGAACTTGCTACACATTCCGCATCTACAGTTCTATAAACGGCATTATTTAATCTGGATTGACAAGGTTGTTAATGTTCGCATTAAAAAATTGTGGCTAATTAAATAATGCAGCCGTTGCACAAATACTGCAGTCTGGAAGGCACCGGCTGAGACCACAAGAACCTGCACCTGTCTTGCAACCGGTGTTCCGGTGGCGTTTTTACGGTCGCAAATATTTTAATATTATTAAATAATGCTGGATGGGTCGCGAACTCGAAGATTGGCCGAAAAAGACCGACCAATTAAAATTTTCTAAACCCTTACAAAGAACAACCGCCATTCTGAATGAGAATCCAATTACAGGCACGTCGCCGCAAATAAAATTCTTGTACGAAACAGAGGATTAAAATTCTTGACGGTTGTACAAGTATGTCTGCGACGGAACGTTTGAACTAAATGCAGCTTTCTAAAATGCTTCCATAACCGGAGGTTTGAAGGGTGCGCAGGTTACCATCTTTGTACAATCGCTTCTTAATGGCAGCATTTACGCAAATTCCAGCAACTGGCAAAAAAATCCAGACGGATTCAATATGCTGCAGTGAGCAGCGACCTTCAACAACCTGCTTTAAAACTCCTCATAATATGTGAGCTTCTGTAACAATAACAATAATTTTAACGCTTTAGCCTTCTCTTTAATTTTATCAAAGTTTAATCAACTGCCGATGGCAGTATCTGAACTTCTCCATAGCTCGTTTGCAATTTTCAGTCTACAATCTTATCCTGGGGCATAAGGAATCTGTTCCGGTAACTCAAGCGTGTCTAAAGACTGTTTATTGAAAATATACTTTATGAGGTCATTTTGGGAAAATGATACGTAAGAGAATAATCAACATCATATTTATGTTAATACTTACCATCATACAACATCAGTCTATAACGATAGTCCAATACAATATTTTTCTGAATGGAATGTTTAAAATTTCAAGACAGCTGTTTCACCGGATGTATGAAATTTTTACAATCGTAATAATTTAAAACACGTAAACAATGACCCCTCAAGTGAAAAACAAAAGTGTGTTCAATAGTAAACATTAAAAAAAATAAATAAATTTCCCTTTAGCTGAAAGAAGGATTTTACCTGCAGTCCGGTATTTGCACATAAATTATGTTTAAAAAATCCTGCTGTCTAACATTTCAAACGACATTCAAATTAATCGTCTTGCCAGACACCTATAAAATTTATTACAATGACACGTAATCGTTTTATTTTGTCTTTTAGAAGGCAAAAGTCTATCACCGAAGAATCTTTGACAAGATTAAACGTCCAAATTTCTTAAGAACCTTGTTACATTATACAACCTTCACCCACTAACCACAGTGGCTCAAGGATGTCTTTGTATCTCTTCATTAAAAATTCCATCGATCTGAAATGGAAAAGAATCACATTTCGGCAGTATCCAGACAACAAATTCCCTCTTTTATATTTTTAATTTTTCGCTGTTCTCTTGATAACCAATTAAATGCAAAAATTAACTCTACATGCACCTATAAAAGTTGTCAATTTAGTTAACAACAACTGGTCGTAAAAGATGTTATCAATCTGTGGAAAATTCATGAATTAATATCAAGTTACATTACATTGCCGCCAATAAAAATGTCACTAAAATAGATTTAATAAAAACGTTAACCACCGATCATCCTTGATTATACCTAAGCTCAAAACTGAAGGAAAATAAAGATTGTAAATGTAACACGATCTACTTTGAATGCAACAAGTTGCAGGTTCATCACTTGCTAACTTAAATTATTGAGATCGGATGACAGGAATGCAAATAAGCGAGTGCAACTCAAAATTAAGTAATAAATTCTAAAGTTTTCACTTGTGATCGCTAGCTCGACTTAAACAGCCATTTTGAAATTTGCAATGACAAAAAAAATTGTTTCAACGGCATTCGTTCTTTCTCCAGTAGACAATCTACGATAAATTTTATGACCAATAACGCCCCTGCATCTAAAAAACGGTTTTTTGTTATTTGGTGGTATAATAATGCAATTTATTCTCTCTCAACCTATGTAGGTATCAAAAAACAGTTACATGATAGAATCATCGCAGACAATACGTGGATATATCATCTTATAAAAGGCGAAAAAATTCTGACAGTCAAATAGTAATAGGTTTTTCAACTATAATCATGGATAAATTATTGTCTTGTATTAACATGAATTCAAGAATGACTTTGGCAAAGGAAAAATGAAGGAAAGTTCTCTTTTTGCATTACCTCAAATAAGTATTCTCCCTTCTCATAAGGTAATAATGTCTACATTTTCGGGTGCATATATCTATACCTACTGTAAGATTAGATAAGACTTGTGAAGTCGTTTCGGCTAAATGATTGCTAAATAATCGGTTATGACATACTGATATTTTGTCACTTCTTGGTTTCGTCTGTATATTCCCAAAAAAAGCCTCCATTTTACGATTTTGTCTGATCAACGGTTATAGGTGAGAAAGAATTCCTAATTTCACAGTTTAATGGATTTCCGTTGGGAATAATGGTGTAAAATTCAAGATAAAATAAATCAAGCATCTGTTGTTATACAAAAGTAGAAACCAAACCGATCAGAATCCACTTAAAAGTGAACAAAGGCCGCCACCCGACCGCCACTTAAAAACTGTCAAAGATGATTTAAGTGTAGCAAGCCCTCGAATAAGAATAACGCACGCCTTTTATTACTAATTTAAAATATATGGAATAATAAAAACTGCATCTGCCCTATTGGACACTTCATGTCCAATCGAATCCAAGTCCCCTTGTATACCCATCAATATGTAATAAATGTCGATACGTGACTGGGAGCGCAATATGTCTACGTTATGTATCCCTTACGCATGAGTCACTTCATAAACCCACATTAATGTCGTGATATATGATATAACAAGAACACGAACGTACGACTCTATTATGGAAATTGAGGGTAACCCGTAATGCCAGATTCGCAATGACCTGGCCAGGAGCAGCTAAAAATTACCAAATGATGACTCTATTGAACTGAGCAAATTTATTGATGTCAATCTGCATGGAATGCTGCTGTCGGTTGATCGATCACAGTTTGACAATTTCTTCCTATCTCGCATTGAAATCACCAAAACGATGCGTGTTAATCACAATCGTTTGCACTTCATTAGCGAGAGCCCGAGATTGAAAATAAAATGTTGTGCTTCGGAGCATTATTTTATTCCACTTCCGGCCACTAACTTTTGCGCTAATGAGTCTGGACAGCCACATGCAATAACTTCTCAGCAAGACATGCAAATTAATTAAAACATATAGGGCGCAGGGGTGACTACATAATTCACCGCTCCTTTGCTTTATCAATAAACTATCCGAAAAATCTCGCACCAAAGCAGCACAAAAAAGAAACCATAACCCCTCATTTCGTCCAAACGTAACAGCTGATAAGAATCTCATAGAGTGGCCACAGAACCAGATATATCACACCGAGCTAGAAAAATTCGTCTTGTATGTAAAGGTATATTAAAAATGGTGAGTCCACTATCACGATCGTAATTTCAGCCACCCACATCATAAAAAAATAAATTACACGATGGGATCCCGTATTATTACCTATGATGCTATCTGGTAATAATTAATAATCGCTTTTCAAAAACAAAAAGGACGGGATATAATTGCAAAACGAAAAAAATCGAATACGCTGTGTTTAGATCTATAATGACCATTGACCCATATGTTTCGAATGGGAATTCTCTTATTATGGGCTATCGAACAGTTAAATTGGTTCCCAACACTCGCAGGCAGGTGCAATTAATCATCTGGAATTGTCTTTCAAGCAGGTTTAAATGGAAGAGATGAGAAATTTTAATAAAACCCAACAATTTTTAACTGTTTGCATTAAACTGAAACTTGTATTTTATCCTTATAAATAAAATCGTAACTTTGTGGAATCGCGACACAGCGAACAAAATAAACTAAAAGTACAATATATTTTTACTGAATTACTTGGTAGATATAAATTTAATATTTTCAGTATTAATCCACATAGGTTTATTAGTAGAATCACCCTTCCAAGAGTTATAAAAAGTTGTAAAATCAGGACATAATTAACTGGAGGACATTTTACGAGAAAATTTAGAATTCGTAAGCGTGACTCCTGGAATTATCTCGTTAGAGGAACATTCAACAGTATAATTCTGGCTCACAATGTCGAGACAATTTATGAAAGCGCTCTCCTTCCAACTGATCGGTCTGGCTCGTTTAACACCATCTTAAAATTTTAGGCAACAAACTGCCTGCAGAGAAGCCATTAAATCCCTCACGATTCTTTGGCCCGAACGAAATAAAGATCAACATGAGGGTGAAATTCGAGAGCTGAATACCTCAAAACTAATCATGATTTCAGGATGTAAAAACTGAAAATAAACAATGTTATTGGGCGAAGTGGTGAGATGGTGGAGCCGTTTTGTTGGGAGAAACACAATCCAAAAACATATTTGGCGATAAAACTAAAAGAACAGTTGAGGCGAGTGCCTCTAAAGTTGATGAAATGCGATTAACGGATCGCTGTGGGGTTGAATGGAACAGATAGCGAGTTGTTTTATCTGAAAAGTCTAGATAACTTCGACTTTTAACGACGGAGGTCATCATCTATGCTCTGTATAATTGCATCGAGTTTATTTCTTCCCCAACCGTGTGTATCAGGTTATTACACGATCCAATAGTCGAGGGCAATATAATATCACGGGAGGATGGATCAGCCCTGCCACGAGTACAATACGCGATCTCTTAGGGGGAGAGAGATGGGGTCTTGGGATTCTGTGCAACTGAACGAGATGGATCATGCGATATGTACTCACTGTTGCCATTGTAGCGGTTAATTACCAGTTAACGGGGTGTCTAGTGATAAACCTCCAAACATGCTACTCCTCACCTGAAAATAAATGAACTGCATTACTCGCCATGCCGCAACTTACAAGAACAATTTATCTATGACGGCTACAAGAGGCTACAACGTTACACCAAAATAAATTTATCTCGACGGCAAATAAATAAATCTATTAAATTATGGGCGTTGATCGAAGCCAAGTAGTACCTCAGTTCAACAATGAAACCGATCAATATGATAATCACCGAAAAGATGTCCATGCACGGAATTTTAGCGATTCAGTAGATAAAATCGTGCGAGTTAATTCATCACGATTACATGATGATCATATTAATATTCTATGCTAAATGGAAACGTGAAACGGCATAAATTCACATTATGTTTACGCCCGGTAAATGCAATATGTCAATGGATAATTGAAGTACCTATAGCTAATGCAGGCACAATAAATTCCAGGTACCTCACCTAAACCGTTATTGAGAAAACGATTTATACTTTGCCTAAAAAATGCGAAAACAGCCATCCTCATAAAAAAAGAGAAATCGTAAACCTTCTCCCGACACTTTAAGGGTGCAACAATCGGAATTTTTTTAGAGAAAGTTTTATGGCACAGCGATATTTGTGCATTTTTTTCTGGGACATTATTAACTTCAGCCGAACATTTTAAACCGATAAATCACCGAAAAGCACTTCCCTTTCTTCTTAATGGAAATACAGGATGCGGAGACGGGAGGTGATAATATATTTAGCAATTAATTTTGGTAGCAAAGCATAGGAGAGATTTATTTTTAAATTTAAAATACTACCAAGATTCAAACTAATTCACGATGAAAGATATATAAATGTGAGGCCGGCAAGCGCGCCATCATAAATAAGACAAGTGTGTAAAGCATAAATTCTTTACGTCTCGATAAAACAGTGCCGTATTTGCTAAAATTAAACATTCCGATCAGATTACAGCTAGGCTCTGTCTTCCATTACCTCTCCCAACAACGTAATGAAGTGTCGAATTTAAATTCAAATTAATTAAATAAATTGCACACTTGATGTGCGACCCGAAGAAATTTGAAATCTTCAACTGTAAGAAACGGGACAATTATGCTTTCACTACAAGCTGATTACCTTCTTAGCAACTAATAAACAATGTTATTTATTATAAAAGCGTACAGTTTTTACGAAACTATTCTCTGATGTTGACAATTTTTGTAAAATTTGGTCGAATTTATGCGTCCTGACAGTTTCAAGCTGTATCGGTGGCAGTAATGAGCGCAAGATAAGGTCGTAAAAAGCATTTCGGTAGCTAACGACAGTTGAATTTTGAGAGTGGTTTGGAGATATGTGATTTTGCTAATTGTGTCATTATATTACTCAATAACGGTTGTTGAGGCACTGGGCCGGCACCACCTAAAGAGCACAGATAACCTTATCGAATAGCTGCGAAGAACAGCAGGATTGGCGGAGTAATAAGAAATCGTAACCGGTTCCTGCACGACAAGCCTTGCTGCTGTCAAGACATTTCCTTCGCTAATGAGATGGAATTGGACGGACAAGCTTTTGCTGTTGGCCACTTTTCTTCGAAGAAAAAAACGAGTTTAATAATATTCGAAGCACATACGGCAACTTCTAACGGCGATCGTATATAAGAAAAGAATTCCGAGCCCGCTGTATGAAAAATGTATTGTTCTTAGCACAAAAACTGATTGGTTCGTTTTGTGATTTCGGCAGTCACCACGAAACCCAAAATCCTTCAATCACATCCAGCCATCCAGAAAAATCTTCTGTATCCAAGGTTATAACTTAAACCATATCTGCAAGTTCGTTATAAACCAATCGAAGCTAACGAGTGACCTGGTGCATCGATCTCTGAGAGTATCGAACAGCCACATTGTCACCACGGACAAGAGCAGAATGGACGGCGATAACTCATGAATAAATAAATAAAATCAAACTTGCATTGCGGGAAATGCTCTTGTATTCTTTGGAATTTATGGAAGTTCGTTAGCTCGTAAACTCCATCCGATGTTATGGACTGCAACATCGCACCCCGTAACTCCAAAACGACTCGGAAGATTTGTGGCACAATACGAACTCGCGGTCTCAATTAGTCAGACAGCCGGTTCAAGTTATCATCCGTTTACGACAAATTCGTTAATATATTGATGCCGCCATTTTTGCAACGCCAAAATCAAATTACCCCGACATATGCGCACCAGGAATTACATCTATGTAATTTATAAGGCCAAAGTGTGGCTCTCATTTTTCGCAATGAGATTGCACGCTGATAATAATTATTTCGGCAGTTTTGTATAAAAATCATGGGCGATTTTCGTCTAAGCAGTAATTTTCGGTGTTCTTGAGAACCGGACATGATTCACCACGAAGTTAGCACGTTACATATAATTTTATCCTTAAGGAAATTGGCTTCAATCTGCTGTAATTTATTGATCATCTTATTTTATATACCGGCCATTTAGCGTAATGTTACATCAATATTTATTTAACGATGGATTTAAAATATAGAAATTCTTGGTGGCAATGCCTGCTTTACGTTGTAACTGTCGGGAAAATGCTCCAGGTTTTATGTACTTGAGCACGAAAGCTGTTGCAATCGAAGTAGCCTCTAATATTTATCATAATTTATCTCTAAACAATTTAGACTGTAATATAAATAACTGCATCTATCATCTTCCCAAAAATTATTTAAATGTTTTATGAAAAATGAAATGAAAAAATTAGTGTAAATCCATTAGGAATAGCATCCATATTAAAAAAAAAAACTATATTTTTTTTATTTTTACTTATTATTATCAGCACAATGTTTTATTTTAGTTTGGTTATTATTATATTGTAGTTATCTCCCCATTAAATTTGTTCTAGTTTATTTTTTGCATACATTTTTAAAATGAAAGAAATTTTGGGAGTAGTAAATATTCGTCTAAAATCATTAGCATTCTTATTATTAAAAAAACACTAGATTTTACCTAAAAAAAGAAGAAATTTAATAATTTTTTAAAATTAATACTTCAGTACATTTATCTGCAATTTCTATAAGCACTACTAAAATATCTATTACTTGGCATTGAAAATCAGTATATTACCCTAAATTCATCAACTAACATTAAATTATTAAAAATAATAATACAACAAAAATTTTGGCATGTAAAACTGAACTGGATTTTCGGCTAGAAAATCTAAAGGATCCACTCTAGTTGACATAATTCTAGCTGAATTAAGTAATGAATGCTTATTTCAACAATGGTTGTATCTCATCTCTTCAAATTTTGAAAAATTATTTTCGAAAAAATGAAAGACGATGTGATCGGAAGAAACAACATATCAACAGCTTTTACTAATACATTTTGTCTTAGCACAGAAAAAATCCACGATCACGAGTTGTGCATACCATAACTTTCGTTCTCTCAAATCTCTTGAACATTTTTTGTTCAAATTTTGTGTTACTTAGTATGACGTATTTGTTCTTCAGGTTTAAGAATTTATTGCTCTGTGGAATTACGATCTGGCAGGTTTTGAAAATGCATGAAAACGCAACTTAATAAACGCCACAATGCAGGATTGCTTAGACAGGTGGTGTGTGTGCATTCTCCAGTAAGGGTTGTAGTCGCAAGTAATGTAGCTCTCGCGTTCTCGACATTATTAAGCCTGCAGTTACTCACATTGTGGTTCTTCGGCATGAGTTATACTGGCACTGCAGACTAATGATGCACCACAGACTCGCGTTGAACGCCAGCAAGAACTAACCATGTAGTTAAATACACTAGCTTTGTTGTTAATTTAGCGGTCCGCTCTTCTAATGATAAAGTGCAGCGTATGTGTTCATTAATTAAACATTTTTAGGACCAAGTTTGTCCCGGTGATTTATAAAATTTAATAATTAAGACAGCTTTCGCGTCACTCATCCGGACCAAATTTCCTCGCTGTCTAATAATCAATAACTAGATGAATGATTTCGTGCACGTAATTTACAGAACGCCATTAAGTTGATCATCGTGAAGAAGTCAAATTGACGGCTGCGATTTTCCGAGAGTTGCAAAATAAAAATTTAATTTTCTCCCACAATACTGCCAGCAATAATCTTTACCAACTCTTGCTGCGACAGATGATACGTTCCCAAACTGCATCATCAAGATGATTTCGTCTGGGGTGTGGCAACCCTGCACCACAGCAATATTCCACACTATCTGAGAGGAGAAACGTGGTTTGAGGAATGGAACGTGACCGCAAAGATAAATACTCCTCGTGAAATAGGAAATGTAATAGGTATTTGGTAGCAATGTCAAATACCTTCCCCAGTGTTCTACAGCCTCTTCCAAATAATCAAACGGCGATATTTCTTCTCCTATCTGCGAAATTTTTATCTCTAACGAGCGAGATATTTATTTATATGCAAATTAACGTGTTCTGGGGTTTATAATGTAATGTAATACAGAGAAAAATGCGAAAAAATCGCGTCCAGCATGGGCTATGTCCGATATGAGGAGCTATGAACGTAGTTTGTCACCATTTGGACGCACTGATATAGCCGACAACGCAATAAAGCTTTGTCTATAAGGGCAATATTTCTCGAAATCCCATACTTTAGAAAGTCGTAAAGAAGCCTAAAAGGGCTTTATAGTTATTCGCTTGATGTGCTTTATGGGGAGTCTCTAATATCGATATTTAAAACGAGATTGAGACCACCGAAGAACGCTTCTTGCATCATAATTTACTTGATTGTGCGCGAACATAATGAACATTTCCAAAGATTTTCCACTACATGCAAAATCGCGAGCTTGGGAGAAGAATGCGGCTGGGTTCCTCATGGACACAACTCAACAAGAACTGAATTGACTGATTTCGAGAATATCTACAGCTGTCATTCCATCAGCGAGTATGATATCTCCATAGGAATTTGCCGGCGATATAAAGACGTCGCTCGTGCATTCCTGCAACATGTGTCGCAGAATGGAGGATCCTCGCAGACACTGCCAAAGCCGAAAAAATCTTGCACGAGTAGTCTCAACATTTCGCTTCTACTTTGTACCGATTTTGAAAGTAGAAACATAACCGTTATATTCCCCATTTTTTATTTTATTCAAAATTATCTCCTCAAAGTTTATATACTCGTACTAAAAACTTGTGCTGAATTTTGTCTAATTAAGTTTCAACATTTGTTAACATTTACCGATTAATTCCATAATTACCATATTCAAAATGTTCTAGTAAAAACATTTTTTATGTTCTTGTGATTCTATCAATGATATTCTAATTTGAACTCTTAATGAGTGGTATCCAGCCAACATTATTGTATCCACTGTCAAACAACCAACCAGTGGTGAAAAACTGTCAAATATCTTTGCAAACAGGATCCATTATGCTCTAAATTTTGTAAATGATGACCGTCTCGATGTAATTTCGTCTTCAAATACGAGTTAAAGTTGATGTAATTCTTCCTTACGTTGAGTGGTAAAATTAAAACATAAATTTTAATACCTATCTTAATATTTTTGTTCTTTTAGGAGTTTGATCAATAACTTGTAACTCTGGTAATATAAACATCAACTCAACACATGTTCAAAATGTTCTTCCTCCCACACTCAGATTTTATTATTTAATTATCATCAACGGATGTCATAATTTAGCGACTGGAATCAGGTATTTTCCATTAAATATGTGAGTATGAATATTCAGGTTGTTTCGATCAATAATTTTTCGGAGATCAAACTGAGTATAAGTGATATCTTTCAACCGCAAGACTGCCAGCTATTTATGCAATTTGTTTATTTTAATAAGGTTCACAGCTGCTAAAATAAAATTGGCTAATTACAAAAAAAGGTGAACATATTATATTATTCACATTTTAAGAAAATCTATGATGATAAATGAGTTTTATATTACCGCGATAAGTTTTATAAACGCATTCTTATTTTGAAATTTGAACAGGAAACAATAAACTGTTACGTCAGGCGAATGGAATCGACGGTTAGAAATCCGACCCAAAACATAAAAAAAATATAAACATGGGTCTTGCTTAAGAAGCTAAGAAAGTGGGAGTGGTGTACCGCATTTTTATCGTAACTTCCAAGCGCTTTGAAGAAGATCCTCGAACATGATATATAGCTTTTATAGTGGCAACACATCTTAAAGGCCGTCCTCATGTAATCTCCGAAAGTAAACATGTTTAATATGCGAACTATAAATTTAAGTCAAACAATAAGATGCCAATTGTAAACTTGATGCAATTTCTATTCTACCCCACAGAGCCGAATTAAAGCACGGATCCCATCTCGTCAAAGTTTAAAATAAATAATACATAAGCATCGGACACATGTGAGGGAGATTTACCATAAATTTCCAATAGAGTTCACTAATGTAAGCATTATATTAGGTTGATTTAGGAGCGAAACTCGCGATATATTAGACATTAGGTTACAAATAAAACTGAAGTTGCCATTTTGAAATTGAAACGAGCTCAAGACTGCAATATGCCAGTTTTTCTGAAGGCGGGGTTCTTACAATCCATGTCTGGTCAAGACATAAACCATACATACCGTGGAGTGATGCCAACATGATAACTGTAAATTACAACAAACGCGATTTGGAGAACTGGCTGTTTATTCCGAATAGAGTTTATCGACAGAGACCATCAACTATGCCTCAGATTTTTTTATAATAATTAATGTGTAGGCATGTAGAGATCAAAAAGTAAACCAGTAGGGTCAGACGACGTATCTTATATTCGAACACAAACATTCTTTGCTTCGGGCTCAGAATAATTCCGAATTAATTAAAATTTTAGACGGATATCTACCGCAAAACAGTGTGAGGTTTAACGCTTATCATTTTTTTGAATTTTTGCAACATTGTCTGGCGATTATGGAATGAAAAGTGAATATTACAAACTATTTAAAGCGCAAAAGTTTTAACTCGGCAGCTGAGTGACTTCGCCAATAAATGTTCAATTTCCAAAAGGAATTTTCCCTTCCAATTAGAACTCATAATTAATAATAATTATCAATAAAGGTAAATAAACTGATATTTTCGAAAAATTGATTGCAGGATGATGAGATTACTTGAGGTCAACGATCAAATGTCAGTATCATAGGTGAAATTTCTGTAAACAACAAAAAACAAGAGAATTATTTGTTAATTAAATCAAATGCAGAGTCCATGTGACACCACACAATATTATTAATGACAATTTATTTTAAATTATTATGAAATTTTTGATATAATTTTAAATAACTTCCAGACATTTTCTGAACAGCGCCTTGCAATTTTTTCTCTCTTCTTCTGCACAAGATAGACATACTGCCTTTCGAAAACTACATTCAACAATCCAGATAGAAATCCACAAGTTACTATATCATTTATAGCATATTTCAAATTTGAATCATTTTTAATGGTCACTTCACAATAAAAAGTATCGAATGTTTTCTTCATATTCGTTTTTTAGAATGAGAAGAAAGAACGATTGAATACAAAGATTCCTTGTACTGTTTCCATCTCAATAAGATCTACCTAATTAAAAACTAAAACCTGCTGGTTTATATTCGAAATAAAATTTAACTTTGGTTTCTACTTATTTTTGCTGATGAAATTTGAAATTGAAATGAAAAATTTGCATACGGTTTGGCTTAGTCTAATAAAGATAGAGCAAATAAATATTTTTGGGAAAATTGAATCTAGATTTTCTCAGAAATTGTCAGTTTGTTTCAATATGATCCAGCCAAATTAGAAGCTAATAAAGTGAAGCAATTTTATTAGTCTCTATTGGGAAATACGAAGAAACCTGGGTTCTTCCCGATTTATTCTTAGTTTATTTCAAATCATCTATTTTTTTTTATAAATCTTCTTATTAACATAAAATTATATTTAATTATTTTTTGATTTATTTGAGGTTTCTTTTTAAAATTTTTGTTTCAGATCCGCTCATTCGATTTGTTTCACTACTTCTAAAATATTTTTGAAAATACTTTCAATTAAATGAATATGGTTTTATAATTGTTTCAATAGTTTCTAATGGTTTTATTGTGAAATCGCTGTTAAACATCCATGTATATAAGTGGAGAATGTGGCGAACATCGTAGAATAACTGAATTAATAAAAACTGTAATTTTAGCATATTCATATACTCTCATTTTCATGAAAGTATTTGGAAGCAAGCTGCTTTAAAAATTAAATATTTCGAATAATTTACATCACACTGGTATAAACGATATTCTCAGTAATAAATATGAGGATTTAATGTAACTAGGTATTTGAAATTCCGCTTGAAATTTATTTAAATTAAATTTAACGGAATTTTGGTAATATTATCCACCTATTTTCGACAACTGAAAATCAAGTGGCACCGCAGGTAATTACGAGAGATCGCTAAATTTATTTTCTAAATTTAAAGACATCACAAATCTGGTCACAAACTGTTTATTTTGAAATAAAACAGGCGAGATGTATAGATAGGCACACGAGTTACGTGAACCGTTATGTTCAGGGGAGGGATCTCAGAAACGTTTTTCAGTGGCGTAAGATAATTAACAAAACTGATGAGAAAGGGGCAATTTCTTTCGTTTAGCCGAGCATATAGCGACATTAGTCATCGGCTGTGCGCTAATTATTACTTAAAAAACACATGTTTCTAATCAGCGAGGGTATAATCTGCATAATTTGCAACATTAATTAATTAATATAGTGCAGATTGTGTGTGTAATGTGAAAGTAGAATGGAATGTAATATACACCGGAAAAGCGTTGTTTTATGCAGCTTCGGATTCACACCCGTTCAAGCTTTATGGCGCATGGACTTATTTTTTCCCAACTAAATCAATACTTCCCGGCGCGTCCTAACACAAATAAAACTAAGCAATCATTTCTGATATTACATTTTCCTAGGGAAATCGTACCTTGCCAAGTCGACGTCCTTTTTCGGTGAAACTGTTGCACAGGAGTGAAAACGTCCGTTTTTAGCGCGTTTTATATGATGACTGGGCGCTTTGTGAAGGTTTCTCTCGGAGGTATGGTCCTTGTTATTATGTGAACAGGACCCTCGGCTCAACCCAACATTTAACCTTTTTAAAATATTTTGTATTGGCCGTTCAGAAAATGTTGGTTGTAAGGAGGCAGGGAAAAAAATTGGAAAAAACTGCTCGCCTATAATCGGTTTAAATATATTAACAGGGAAAGAGTCAGATCTAAGTGAATTATTATGTATATGCAAATTTCGCTCGCCATCTCGCTCTTACCGTACCTCCGACTATAAAGATAAAATCGTTCGTGCATGCGAACATTATTCATTCATAAAATGACACTTACACGACGTACGTACACGCGGGGTCTTGGAATTTCCCGGCTAAATAATAGGAATATTCTTTAAATCTAACCGAAAGTTTGGAAAGATTTATAAATCGGGACCGTTCCGTCCGCCTCGATGATTAATTATTTCAATCTATTTCAGCGACTGTTGAAAAACCCGCTTCTAACCAAAACGGTGTAAAAATCGCAAACCGACTTTCAGCCGGATTTATCGCACTTATTTCCATCGCTAAGGTTGAAAACTTGTAAAATTGACGCTGAAAATTACGACTGTCAACAAACTTTCAGCCGGATCCAACGGCGCAACTCGATACCCCTACCACGCACGTCATAATCGCGCCGGCTCTGGTCAGCCATGTTGAATTCCCGACAGTGCTGCTCTCTCGTTGGTGATTTTAACGAAATCCTTAATTAAACAGGAAAAATCTTGCGAAAATTAAGTGTTCTTCAATTATAGCCATACCTGCTAGTGGTGTTGTTGTGGTTTTGTGCGGAAGTTCGCCATCCGGAGCGACCAAAGTGGGAAAAATGCAGCCGCAACTTGCGCAATGGCAGGCACACAAAAACATGGCCTGCTGCGATAGCGAGCGTCTTTCCGAAATTCGATTAAATGCAGTTTAGGTAAAAACCATAAATTCGGCTTTACGAGCGGTCGTAAATGATCACCGGCGACAATAAAAATGAAACATTTACATCCTGATTTTATTACGGTTTCATAAATTAAACATGAAATTGCGCCGTGTTTATTTGGCTTAAATCGACGAAGGGTTCGATATTTTTCAGTCAAAATCACAAAGAAATGCATTAAGTAATGACAAGTCGAAAACATTACGCGCTTTTCACACTAGGATGTTTGTCTGAAACATCCACAAAGTGAACTTAATGATAGATTTACTAGCTTTGCAATATATGATTCAAATAGTAGTTGCTGATCTGCTGAAAAAATGTTATTAATTCTGGTTAATTTTAGGTCGATGGCGATTTCGAATTAAGCTGTCATAATAGGTTATGTGGCGGCTGGAATATCCATTACAGGTTATCCTACAAAGTTGCAAGATATTTGCATGAGGAAAGTTCACAGGTTAGATCCAATCGCTTGCGGTTCTTATTTACTTTGTCTTTGTTTCACCTCGTAAAAACTTCAGTGCGAGATAAGTACTGAATAAAAAATTTTATTCCTTAAGTATGCCATAAAATAGAAAGTTTTCCTAGTAAAACTGTCCCTTTTGCTGTTTTTTAAGTAGAAAGTTTTCGGTAGTCGAATTAGAAAGTTGGCTGTTTTTTATGTTCAGTGTGGTCTTGTCAATGGTGTGTTGTGGTGGATTTTTGATAAGTTTTCAGTAGTGCACTAATTTCAGGTCAGTCATATTTTTTCTTCACATGCGCCGTTGCGTAATGCTATTATATGGAGCATTAAGATCAATTATAGATAACGCTTTCAATTATAATCAAATTTTATTAATAACGCTCGGATAAATAATACGAACTCTCATTAATAAAACAAAAATATTTTACTATCGTCATTTATTAACCTACAAATGCCGGCGTAAATCACATCTGTATACGACCGCACTTCGAATTTATAAATTTGATCGTGTTTTTCTAAAACCACTCACAGAAATTTGACCGATTTTAATTTGAAAATAAATGTAAAATTAACATTCTGTTCTTTCACAATTCCACATACATTCAAGGGTTTAAAGAAGTATTCATGTGTATTATTTGAAGCGAAATTAATTTCAGTTAATAAAAAATCCAACATTCTCAGCTGGAAAAATAAATTAACTAAAATTTCAACAGATTCTTCATTGTAAAATTAAATATTATTAAAGAAGTGAAAAATTCTAAACATGCATTGAAAATAAAGTTATATCGGGAGTTGTAATTTCTATCGGCTAAATTGTTCCAACTGTAAATTTTTAAGTTATTATATTTAGTTATCCAATAAAAGTATATATTTGATAATTAATTCAATACGGTCTTATTAAAGAATAAAACAAAACAATCAGGAAAACAAAATTATTTGAATATTTTATTCGAAATTTAAGATAATTTAAACTTCGATTAACGACAGAACTAAAACTCTCTTTATTAATAATAGTTTTAGTTGCCAAATTGTTATTGACTAGAATTGGCTAAAAATATTACAAAAAATATTTTCCACAATTAAATCAAAATTAAATATAATTGTGATTTGTTTCCAACATTTGATAAAATAATTGCCGCGACATATATGTATATTACCATAGAATCAGTTGGATGGTCAGATTGAAATTGATATTTTCAGATAAAATTAAACTGATCTTTATTCCGATCTTCCGACTTCTGATTTAAGCAACCAAAGAAACACGTTTACACTCAACACATCTACAATTTTTTTGTTTTTGCTAAAAATTTCTATTTTAGGGCGTGGATGACACGTGATTTCGGCATCGGTCGTTAAACTGTTCGCCGTTGCGGCCCATAATGTGATAAGGGCCCTTTCCGGTGTGGAGTGCGAAGTATCGCTATTATAGGTAAATAAGCCGTCGCAAAATGCGACTTTGAGTAATAATAACAGCAATAAATGACGTTTCAATTACTGCGAGCTTCGTCAGCCATTGCTTGGTGAAGCGTTTCTCCGGCATGCGCTTCCCGGAGCGAGGCCTAAGCTCTCCGGCGGGATCGTAACCGGTCCCAACCCGGCATTTGCGCGCTCAGCGACGGCCATTTCACCTTTATGATACGACACCATTTACACTTCATTTCATTGGATTTTTATACGCCTTTTATACGCCATTTGCGCGTATAAAAACACTTTATACTGATTTTATTTAATCAGCCGGCGAATTGGCCGTATTCTTGAGGCCCGGGCGGTTTGTTCGCGAAAATCGTGTGCTGCGCGTCCATTCGGCGAGTTTTCCTTGATTTCGGCTGATTTATGGCAGGCCATAAATTATGAAGGCGGTAATTTCGCCGGAAAATTCTGTAAAAGTGCTTTATTATCGAACGACGACCGCGCTCGCACAAAATGCGATTTTTTTAGTTCGATTCGCGCGAAAGTCGAGCTCGTAATTCTTACTTTTCATTCAAATTTCGTGCCACATCCTAAATTATATTCCAACATGCTGCAAAATTTCCCAAAAAATAAGTTTAGCGAGTAAGGTTTAACGAATTTATGTAATGAAGGAATTTGAAAAATGTTGTGGACTTTTATTGTATAATAATTAACAGCTTTATTGACTCTAGATAGCACTTAACATTTTTGAAGCATGTGAAACAATTTATACACAAATACAGATACAAATAGTGAATTTGTAACTACAACAATTTTAACGTTAAAAAGAAACATAATACATACCCTTAGCTAGGAAGATAAAAAGAAATTTTTTGTAAAAATCACCAGAATATAAAATTAAAAGAAAAAAATTATTCTATATTGACGAAATTTAAGACAAAACCACAAACTTTTCTGAAAACCCGTTATTTCATGTTCGATTGTAATTTTGAAAATATGTTGACGCCAAATCTAAATCATTTGAATCAATGAGTTCTCATTCGTGAGGACTTGATAACTTTCAGATAATTTAAAAAGACGTTTTTTTTAGATTTCGAAAAAATTGGTGTAAGGTTAGTTTAGCTTCTTAGCCTCAGTTTTAACAAAAAAAAAAAAAAAATGTCGCTAAAATAGTTTTTTCTAATTTTCTTCTGTCTACAGTTTTTCTTTTTTTAATATTGTCAAGTTATCATTACAGTTCCTTAAACATAATTTGTAATTTTATAGATCAGATGTTCTAAAGTTTTTGTTGTCCCTTAACGATATTTTACAAATTTCTAATTTTTCAGTGCGATATTATTGTAAAATCGAGAGGCACACAGACTCCACATTGATTTTACCATGACCCGAAACAAGATTCTGTAGGCTTCTATTTTTGAAGAAACGGAAGAATGAAAAAATAGTTTTGAAAAAACAATGAGCGATGTTTTTTTAATCGTGATTGCATTCTAGATTCCGAAACTGTAAACGTAAATGATGTTGGAAAGGTAGAATGGACTTGAAAAAAAAATTAAACTTCAAGTGAATTATCATTTATGTAGTTGACACTTCTTTTTCCATTTTAATGTTTTTAAATAACTACAACTATTCTCTTTTGATATTGCTTAAATCAAGAACTAAACTGGATGTACCCTATAAACAACAAAATACAGTGTTTAAAATAAATTGCCAGAAAATCAGCTTCAAATATAATGAATTTCATATTTTGAATATTTATCGTTGTTTGAAGCTGATTTTACTTCTCCCTATAAGTTTCAAATATTTGTCGTTCATAGGGATTTAATGAGAGAAAATTATTTTTATTACTTCTTTTTTGCTTTATTTTTAAGGTATTTAATTAGAAATTTTTTTGTCCGCAGTTACTTCATTGTTGTAAAAATTTAATCTTCAGTGGTTTAATTTTAGACAAAACGATTAATCGTTTATTTGAATAAAGCCGGTTCAAAAAATAAATTTTAAAGGGTTGTAAAACTGGAGTTTCAACAAATTTTCAAAATTCAAAATCAGTGTTGAAACTGAAAGCTTTAAATCAACCATTTAAACGATTTTTTCAACAAATACATTTTTCTTAAGTGTAAAAATTCCAAAAAACTCGCAATTAACAAATTTTCCGCAATAAAATAATCCGTATGTACCCGCTGCAAATTCTAGAACGCGCGGTGTTGTTAATGATTATCATCCATAATGGATTGTAAAATATTCATAAAACGATTTATTAGTGTTTTTATATTTCATGAACACCAGACATATTAATTATTATTTATTGGCATTCTGTCTGAGTGAAAAAAAAATCGTAGTGTTTTTCCTCGTTTAATCACTTTCACGACTTGCTTTCGACAGTTGTAATTAAAAATTATTACAAATCAATTTACAAAACACACATTTAAAAGTTGAACAACTTTTCGACCATGACATGGTCGTAATTGTGTAACTTTTGAGACTTCTAGCAGCACATCTAATAATCGAAATAAATACTGTGCCTCAAGCAACACTACATAATTCTACAGGAGGTTGTTGTAGCGTTAATTGATTGAAATTTTACCAAAAAAATGTAACAAAAAATATGTTTTATCCCCATCAAAACATAATGATGAAGAACGCACATAATCTATTTACTTAACTAGGACCGTCATCCAGAAATTTATTCCACTTCAAGCGCTGCCCATTATTTATGAATTATTAATTTTAAAAGGAATGAAATTGATAGATGACCCCCAAAAATTATTACTGAATTACCTAATGATGCTTTTTGTACTTGGATTATAAATCAAAAAACTAGTTACCGACTAAAATCACTCGCTATGGGTGATTACCTGAGCTGAGTAACTAACCTAAGGCTGAAAAATATGAAAAGTTTCAGCTCTGGACGCCATTATCTAAGCTCATCGATAACTAGTTTCCAATTTATCGGGTCAGACTGAAGATAGAAGAAAATATTGTTTTGTCATTGACGATTCAGCCTTGAATATTATTCGTAAATACGATTAAAATGCTACAAATTACAGGTGAGTATCTGAGTAATAAATAATTCAACTCGAATTATAATGATAGCCAACGACGTAATCTTCACCACATGAAAATAATTCTGTATTTTTTTCACACCATAAAAAAATAATTACATTTAATACGTGGCAATCATAATAATCATATTGCCTGTAATTAATTGTTATTAATAGAGTCAAACTTACAACAAAGTTACCAGGTGTTGTAAACAACCTTTTGATAAGTATAAATAAAGTGACTATGACTGTAGATAAGTACGTAATTTATAACTTGTTTGATATATTGCCCATTCATAGGCGAACCTAAAAACAATTTTACCGTTGATGCAAGGTCAGAACAAAACATTTTGATTATGAAAAATGGATAGCTGAGATTAGAAACAAATTTGAATGCAACCGATTTGAGTGAAGATCTATTAACGTATGTAAATTAATAGCCGAGATAACTCTGGTAAGACTATAATTTAGGAAATATTTTTATAATTTTGGTTGTTATACTTTTTACACGTTGGTAAACTTCCTACCACCTCATTAACAGGAGCTCGTTTATCCTGTTACTTAATTATTTTAAGATATAATTACCATAATGTAGATAAAACTTTTTAAATTTTTTTACACATCCGTCTCTCGAGATATGATTTTGTGTGTATAATATTTAAAAAATATTCATCTTTAGAAAGTTTTTCCAACCTTGATGACATTAATAAATTAGAATTTATGTCAATTGCAATGAAACTAGCTATCGGTGGTATGAAATGCAGACATGCATTGTTAACTTGAATTATACAGGAAATAAATCAGACTTGGTTAAGCGTTTTATTTATGAAATTCCATGCGAAACTGCAATAAAAAAAACAATAATAATCAAGAATTATTAAACTGCGAAGTGTTGAGAGGAAGCGTTTGTGGTCTCTTACTGAAAACTATACTTTTAAACTCCAATTCCGAATTAACATGCAACAGACGTGCTTTGAACCTACATGCATGCAACATGTCAAGTTGCTGAGGCAATAAATAACGCTGGCACAAATATAAATCAACAAACGAGTTAATCACTTTCAAAGAAAATAATTACAAGGCCAGCCTTCATTACGGCGGCGTAAGTTTATAGTGAGGCGTTTACCACCCTTTTTTAACAATGATTGGGTGGCTTGTTCGGGGTGTAAAAATTAATTGATGCGTGTGCATGCGGCTTCAATATGGCTGTCATGTAAATTTTCGAATATCAACGAAGCAGTCATGTTTTGTCTACCGACTCCGGATATATTCCCTCATAAGTTGGGACCGCACCGAAATTCTTCCAACTGTGCGTGCTCTAAATTAAAATATGTCTCCTACTTTCGGTCCTTTTATCACGACTTGATGCTATTTATTTATGCAAATGTCTGAAAACATAATTTATTTCGTGCGTCTCTTGCTGTTGTATAATCGTCGGGAATTTTCAACAGACAGAAACTTAAACCGGCCATATCTTAAACATAAAACACGCCATTGTGCACACGCAATTTTTCAATCGAAAATATGAAATTCCCGATCCTATTCCCGGCCAGAACATCAGCATGAAAATCCCAGTATGGATTTAAGTTGAACGAAGTCAGCAGACAAGAAATTGGCCACACTTGGTTCTAACGACTTTTCAAACTACCCTTATTGTACGAAATCTCACAAGACACATGTTTTAATGTTTCTTTTTACCATACATTTCTTCAAAGTGGTGAAATATCGCGCCTGGAATGAGAAACTTTCACCGTTAACTTTAAAACCATAAAAAAGAAAGCTGGAACGGTACTAGTTCAACCTTAAAAAAAAACAACAATGGCTTATTTAAAACTCCACAAAAGCTCCCGACTTTCATCTTTTATGCCACTTTCAGAGCTAATTCTTTCCTCCTGTTATAATAGACAAATGTTAATTTTGGAAGTTGATGGCATTTCCGGTTTATTTGGAAATTTAAAAAAACGCGTACGCGTTCAGCGACTTCTATTAATTACTCTCATGGGGTACATAATTCGTTGAAATTATACCTCTCTGTAAATGTTTTACGTACCATTATTGTTATCATTTCTGTATATTTTAATTAATTAAAATGTGTGGGCACTAGAGCCATTAAACATTTTTCTATATAATTTTACATAAAAGAACGAACTTTGAATGCTATGGATATTACAATATTGTCTTATTTCTAAAATTTCGATATTCGAGACTGAAACTGCATTGTTGACTGGGCAGGTCAAGGCTCCAGCTTTATGTTTACTCCAGAATCTAGATGAAAAATTCTTTTGATAAGGCAGGAATTTCAGCCGTTAAAAGTAACTGGCAGTATGCTGTTGTTATCCAGTTTGATGTCGGTTTTGCGGATTTGGTGAAAAACCGAGTTATAAAACTAGCAGCCAGGATGAGCGGTTGTAAAATGATATCGATAGAAAGGGATGGGCAATTTGTGGAGACGAAAATTGTGTAGCTCCACGGCGGAAATGATTCCAGAACTCATTATTATTCCAGGACTAGCTACCAGATAAAAATATAAATAAGATTTTGTGCGAAGTTTTTATTCTTTTTGCCGCGGAGCAATTCGTAAAGTAGCCGTCGTCGTATTTTCCCCATCCAGCAAGTTTCCCGACGCTTTCCACCTCTCCAAACTCGCGAATTCTTCCTATAAATTATGCGGAACGGGTTGCATTTTCTTATGCACTCGGATAGAAAAGCGAGAATCAAGAGGTAAAAGGGCGAATTCGTTACTCGCTACACTCGCCCTATTTACTCTAGATCTAGATTACAACAGCTACTGATTCTTCATTTCCATACCTCCGTAGACCACCACACGTCCGATTTATGCACACTTGGAATTTTACCTAAAATAAGACTCCGGTGTCGAATGCAAATTAATTGAAATTGTGCTCTCTCATGCACGTTCGACTCGCTAATTAAAGACTTCTTGCCGAAGATTTACAGCGTTTTAACCACCCTTTCGCAACGCGATCAAAACAGCCCCAGCAACGCCCTTCGATTGTAAAACCGCCTTGGTCAGCAAAAATTGCCGCTTTCACGCTATCCCATCAGTGACGATTGCGGGGCAATTAATCGCGATAATTCAGCGATAATTCATGGAATTCCGTCATTCTCCACTCAATTAGTTCATACGAAATTCAATAAAGCAACTTAACACTACCTGTTCGCTATTATTAATGCAACTCCGATTATCTACACCATTAGCCCGCGAAATGCGTGTGACCTTGAAGCGCTTGTGCTAATGTTGTCAACAGCAGTGGCATGTTTCTTACAAAATCAGATTTATTTAAAATACATTTTTCAAAACAGTATCCGATCTAAATGATGTGGACTGTAATACTGGCAGCAAGTCTTCAAGGTCACAAATCGCCCACAGGCGAATGACACGTCCATTATAAAAATTTTAGGAAACTAGAAATTTATCTTATTTCTATGAAAATATTCCTAGAAGTTCAGCGGCCTCTTTGTGGTGACTTTTGAACTGATTATATTTTATGCTTCTTCCGCTATTTTTTGTTGCAAAAATTGCGGAACTATCTCGTATAATAACTAAAATAGAGGTTGGCGAATTTTCTAGACAATGGTTTGAATTAAAAGGGGCTTAGCTTACCCGTTCAAATTACGGCGTGTGTAATTCCGTCAGATTAGCACAATCCTCGACACCGCAATGAATAGCGCAATATTACGCTTGACACATTACTACCTCATTATATTACATCGCCTAGTAAACAAAACGTTATTATATTTGAACTTCACGTATAGATGGGCCATTTCAAAATCTAATGGCCGAGGAGAATTAACGATAGATCGCGTGTTAAAAAATTGCAATTAAAAACTGCGGTTTTACATGTTTAAGTGGATGTGCCATTTTGCTAATTTATAAATTAATAACGTCATGTAACAATGCGTCTGTTTGCCGTAAATAATTGTGTATTAAAATACATCATTCAAATTTTTTAATTTATAAGCCTTAATGATAGGAATTAATGTATGTTATGTAAATTTTTCGGGGCTGTAAATTTAGGATCAAAGCATTTGAAATAGGAAAGCCCTTGCAGTGGTTTAAACATGCGTGTCCACAATCGCGTCATCAGTCTGGAAGCTACATTAAAGATGCTTAAAAATGGTCATTAAATTAATTCAAACTATACCTAATGGCATGCATCCACACTTTACCACAAATTAAGCTAAAGGTGCGTTACCAGTTACAAATCTGAAGCGAGTTTTAACTATTTTTGAACCGTTTTTTCGGATAGGAAATATTTTCATATCCAGTTTTCCTTAGATCGTTATGAGTACCACTGTAAAGATTTTGTAACAAATTTTTGAAATTAAATACAAACAGTTTTTGATCAAATTTGAGATGAGAAATGAAGTACTGTTGAACGTTTTTAGTAATATATGCAGCAAATTTCGTAATGAATTCGTTTTTTAAGTAATCAAAGTTATTAAGTTTGCATTTATAACCAGTTACGCTGTAACTTAAAATTCACTAAAAATCTAGTGGAGTTAAATCTGACGATCTGTTTAGACACTTTTTAGATTTTGCAGCAGTTTCCAACAATGTATTGTTAAAACTGTTACCGAAGGTCACAGCAACTATGATGATTATCTCAAAATTTTGCCGAATGCAAATTTACGAAAGACACCGTCTGTCATGAGTGTTTTATCATGAACCTCACAAAAAAACTTTCAGTTAGTTAGCATTACACTAATGTAGCTACCTACAAACAAAAAAATTAATGTTGATGCCATTAGGTACAAAGAAAAGTTGACAGCCACAATTTATAGTCGGTACATCCCTAAAAAAATTAATACACTCGGGACTATCTCGTGGTCTTTGTAAATGGCGCTCAGCAGGAGCTGGATCTCAACCTTCACAATGTTTATCCTAATTGACCGAGATGCAAGGTGTGTTCTTTTGTTAGTTCCTTTCGGCTTAGTTCTTAATATGTACAGGGTGAGCTCGCTGTCATAGTGGCGAGTTCATCATCATCAACCATTTTTGTTGTCTTGTTGTCTGTGTGATGTGGCTGTTTCAATAGTCAACAAAAATTGTTCTATTGAAAATGTCCGTGGCAATTCTATCAATTTTTGCTTCAAGAAATTGCCTCGTGCGTGGCACTCCCACCTTATAACCTCTGTTCCAGAATACATCGTGATTATTGATTTAAAATTCTGAATAGCATTATATATGCAATGAGGATGTTGTTAAAAATACAGTCATCACAGGATGACTGCAGAAACATGTACATACTGCGAAAGTGGTTTTTATTTAGTGATTCTCATCGGTGTGGCTGTGACTTTTTAGCTTGTCTCCGCAAGTTTAGATTTTTTATGGATACTTGAGGTAGATTTAGCGTGACGGATGTGCCCGAAAGACTCTTAGTTTAGTTATAAAACAGTCATGCTTGAAAATATTCAACAACGTCCCGATTTACTTGCAGAGTGGTAGATTTAAAACACGCATCGGTCAACACAAACGTCTTTATTCTCGGCAGGCAGCTTCATGCAAAAAGCGCTTTCCAGAACCAAAAGTATCCAGACTTAAACCCGTTTTCTCACTGAGGAACAGCCATACCGGCGAATGATCAATGCATTTATGCAGCACTTCTTATCCGCGACCGGATTCTGCGGCAGCTGCGATCCTCCGGTGTAAGAAAAGACGTACTTTTTACTTCACCTTCTGATTGGCCACGTGCATTTTTATTCGGGAGAGCTTCCGAAGTCCGCCGCTTATTCAAGCATCCGCGCCGAGCTAAGATATTCCAAAAAATCTTCAGACACATCTTAATGTCAAGCTATTATAAGAGCTTTTAACCATCACGTTTCGCCAGAATTCAATTCCATCCAATATTTTAACAACATCATCGTTTAAATGAGATGGTTTTGCTGCTTTTAGATCGGCATTTCATTAGCAATCCTTTCCCCGAAGGGTTGGGAAGATTTTCGTATGCATTATGCTTTGTTGTTTCGCTGAAGAAGAGAAACTGTGTAAATGAACGTAGGTGCGTTTCAGCTTGATTAAATTACAAAAGTAATTTGTAAATGCACGTAACGCTGAAAGAAGTCAGATAAGATGGCCAAGATAGCGGTCTGGATATGCGGAATGGCGAAGAAATCCGCAGGAGCTCAACCAGGAGGGCCTCGATACACGCATGCAAATGTGTTTCCATGGCTACAAACTGCAAGGCATAAATTTAAAGCTGCACTCACCTCGCGCGAATATTTCATTTCGAAAATAAAAATGTTATCGGACAATTATATGACCTGCCCATTGTGAACCCGATCATTTGCTCCTTTACGGTCATCTGATTTGTGGCTGCCGACCAATTTCAATCAATTTGCAGTTGCACCAAGCAGTATCATCACTGATACCCGGCGTTAATAAATGACCACCCGATCGAAGATCTTAAAACAATCAAGAAGTGTTTGATTTATGGCTCGTTCGGTAACAAAAATGGAAGGATCGGAAAAGCGGGATTATTCTAATCCGATGTTTGGTCTAGCTCAAAAGCAAGCGAACGGCGTGGTTATGTATTGTTATGCAAATGTCCCTCACTAATCGTCTGGGTCAAAAAACTGAGCCAATGTCTAAAAATAAACGTGAACTGCATTTAGTCAATTCTTGAAAAAAAACACGACATAAATATGGTCAGGTTTTAACGGTTAGTTTTCAATTTCGAATCTCAAGAAGTCAGAGCAAGAGGCAGAGAAGCAACGAAACTCTTAATAACTGAGAAAGGATCGTAGGGAGATGTTAAGATTAGTTGAGATTAAACATTTTTTTTTTTGGAGATCTTCCATTCTTGTTGATGCAAAAACGAAAAACCAATTTTACTTTATGTCCCCTACGGGATGACACAACTAGATCCTTTCTGAAGGCAATTCTCTTTAACTAGTAACGAAANNAACTTGACATTATTTGAATCTTATTAAAAATTCAACACAATATTTACTCCTACGCAAACACAATCTCATTTCGTCTAAAATTCGTACTTAACCACCAACATCAACATCGAATTTCGAATGTCTTTTTCTAACTCCATTTTGATTTGATTTATGATTAAGATCATTTCTTCAAATTATTGGTTACAAGTGAGCGAATCTTATTCACTTTCGAGTTGAGACAGTTATTACCGATTAAAAAAATTGAAATTTGATAGCTACAATATTTAGAAAAGATATAAATAAGAATACCTTTCATAGAATCAAGTGATATCTCCATTTAATTGACAATATGGGATTGAAAAATTCAAAAGTAATAAAGTTTAAACTCCTAAGATTATTTTTAACAATTTCAGAAATGTCTTCAATTTCTAAAATTTTATGAAACCACGATTTTATAATGCAAACATCACTTACCGAAAATATTTATCGAAAATTCAAAAGAAAACTCCCATGTTTCGGTTTTTTGTCAAAATAACACAAAGTAAATGAAAGAAATTGTCAATTGCACACAAATAAAATATTTTAAAATATTTCAAAAAAAAANNTTTTCAAATTTTTTTACTTAACATCAATCATAAAACAAAAATATTGAAAATTTTCAATCAAAAACGAACCTTTATAATTGTCTCAATTTTTAAATTATGTCGGCAATTGTGACAAATATTTTCTCTTTAGATTTTGTAAATCAAATTTTACTCTGGGTTGTAGGAAATTAAATTCGTGGATAAAAAACTTAGTTTATCTAAATCATATTCGTGCGCAGTTCGATTTAACTGTTCAAACGTGAATTTTGTGCCACTGAAGTTTTTTGACTCCACTTAAACGAAAAAAAAAATGAATCAAACCGTCTTAAAGCGCGAATGACCAAAAGTTGATCTAACACCATAAATGTGCGGAACCCATTCGGCGTTCAAATGTCTGATTTGGTGTTCTAAATCGATGTAATCCTGCATTTTTCACTAAAATTTCGGGTAAAGCCATAATTATTTTCGTTCAGGTGTTAAATCATGAACACTTTAGCAAACAAAAGAAAATGCGGTGTTGTTAATTAGATATGAAAGCCTCGCACACGCATATCTCGCGTCTGCATCTACGGCTTTTTAAGTTTTCGTTCGCCTTCTGAGGCTCGCGTAATTGGATCCAGTAGTCCGATAGTTGGGTTGATAAATAAGAACCTCGGTACCCATCGATTGTGGGAACTCGGCCTCGTTAAACAAGTGGAGGTTGGTCGAAGAAATAAGTTGCATTATGCGAACGACAGGACAAGAACAGTGACGAGAATCGGGCTGAAGTCCACAATTTATCTCGCCGGCTGTCAGCGTGGAGAAAGAGTTGAAATTCCGAAAGTCTGCGCGAAGGTCGGAATTGATATTTGGTTCAGGTCGTCACGCGAGCATAAATCAAAAAATATTGGAAAATTCTTTAAATTTAAGTCAAGCGACATGTTATAGGGGCCATATATTAGTATTAAAGCAAAATCTCGCAGGGGAAGACAAAGAAAACTCGGAATGAAATATTTTTCTTGTAGAAGCACGTCGACTGCCCTCATCAATCTTCGGTTATCTCTGCTTGGCACTACATCGCAACGCCACAGGCACAAAAACGTAAAGAAAAGACAAAAGGATGTGACACTCCAATTTCCATTTTAGATCGAAATTGTTCGCTCCCCGGAAGTTTATCGGGGCCGGAATTAATAAATTGGTGCAAGACTTAATTGCGGCGATAAAGAAGGGAAGAAACAGGAGTGAGGGACGGCGACAAAAATATTATTTGGTCGTGAAGGAGCAAAGGGCATTGATATCTCGTGCGGATATTGGCTGCTTCTGGTGGTGTGGTTTGCGGGCAACATCTGAAACTCGCATCTAAGACTGTGAGGAGGGTCTGGCGGGGGCTCCGAGCTCGAGAGAAATTATGTACGAGGCATTGGGAGCAATATATCTCCAGCGGGACGTGCCAGACAGAGTAGACGGGGTATTATATAGGAAGGAAGGAACCTGAGGCCGGGGCGAAGCCTCCTCGTCCCCAGGGGCTCGTCCCCCAGAATGAGACACTTGCCGCGGCGTCCACCGCCTTAAATTGTCATCTGAAGAAAGAAACTTCATTACGAACTCCGCCCTCATTTCTTATTTGCAGCGACCTCCATCGAGCGCAATCTATGTACTAAGACTCAGTTTTATTAACGCGGAGGAATTTTTATACGCCGACATGATCGCATGTGCTCTTCGGCGAGATATGATGGTATTAAAACGCGATCACGCGAACAATGCGATTTTAGCAAAAACCGCTTTCTCGATACAAAGAAAACCTGTAGCCATTAAGTTGACAGACGATGGTCATAAAACAAAATCAAAATGCACGTACTGCATGTCGCACATAAAGAGATACTCACCGCGAACGCGAGCAATTCGAGAAAATCAAGAATGTGTTCTGAATTAAATTACAACCGAGAGGCTCACCTTCTGAATAATAAGGGTGGGATACTGTGATTGGCACGGTTCTGTCTTATCCACTTTGCGAAAGACTTGCAATTCTGAATCTGGCAAAAATTCCAAGTCGAAACAGTTGCAGGGCAATGTCCACTTTGCCAAATGGAAGAGACTGGGCAATTATCTTCTATTAATAGTGATGTAAATACAATTGAAACAGATTTTTTCCGTTACCACACCTTAAGAACATGAATAGCTTTCATTTGACGTACCTATATAAAATTACGCAGTTTGCTTTTCAAGGTTGACCAATTTGAGTTTGTTCCAACCAAATTTTCCATTAACTTTGTTGAATATAATCGCACCATTCTGTAGTTTTTTCGTTAATAATAATAATAATCGTATACCCCTCTGGTTTAGGGCCAGGTGCTAGAATTTTGTTAGGTCGCGCAAGCGCATCTAACATGACCACCGACCACTACATATGCAGTGGCCGAAGGGTTTATTTTAGATAAAAAAAAATACTTGTAACTACCAAAAATTTATTAAACTTCTTTTATATAATTTAATTCACTGAAATTTAAATGTCAGATAATTTTAATTTGGTTGCAAAAATGTCATATTTTTGCTTATATTAACAATAAATACAATGGAAAATTGTAATTGAACATTGCTCTGGCATTAATCGACTTTGCAACACAATTTTCAATAATGTGTTTTATATTTCTGGTTTCTCAAACATTGCATTTGAAAAATATTGAATATATTCACGTTTTGAATTACAACATGCAAAAACAAAAAAGTATCTTCATCACTTGACTGTGTCGGCTGATACCATTTTTTTCTTATTATACAGTGCGATCAATAAAAAATTTAATCGAGAGATCCACAGAATAAACGTGTGATTAGTTAGAAAGATGGCTTTCAAGTTCAATAAAATTAGTATTGACAATGGTACGATTTTCACGAAAAAACAAAAAATGTCAAAATCATACTTCTGTAAATGCTACAGTCAAATGATAAATATATTGTAAAAAATCTTGCTGTGAAGAATTTAAATTTTAGATTTCTTATAGTTCCAAAATTTTGAACATGAATTTTTCTCCTACAAGTTTCTTGATAACATTTTTGGATTTGGGGGCCTTCAACAGAATACAACTAATATTTACTCTCCAAATATAAATACAATCTAACGTCTTTAACTCTAGAATTTTGAAATTAAGATTGGAATGTTTCTTTAAAAAACAATTTCATCAGAACAGTTGTTAACAGAATACATTCTAGATTCCAGATTCATCGACAAAAATCAATCTACCCGAAACATTTTCTTTTCTATTAAAACCTTTTTGTTAGTTGTCACCATCCCATTCGACCACTGAATCTTACTAAGCAGCATTTTTTCCAAAATAATGTGAAGATACTGATCCTTTGTGGTTCATTTTTGTAGTGAACTTGAATTGGTTGAAAATGTGGGCGGAGTGAAATCGTAGTTAGGAGGACCCGACTTCAACAAAAAACTTTGATACCGAGGCTAAAACTGATCGCTGCATGCTCTTTACCCTTCGCCTGGACGCTCCGCCGCCACTCACCTGCAACAAAAGAGATAGACACATTGAGAAACGGCGCAATCCATAAACGTTAGCGCAAAAACGGCAACAAAAACGGCATCATGCCGCCTCTATTTACCGTGGAGTTTAGCCGATTTAATTCCCAGCCGAGCTTTACATCAGACAGTTCGGTTTGCACTTGCCTAAAGCGATAGAACATGCATACACTTAAATTATCGAAAGTCCCGGGCAATTTCCAAACGATGTATTGCCCGTCTCTTTCCGCACCACGACCCGGCCGCCGGCCTGACGAAGATGATAGAGCACGAGTTGGAAATTGGTGTAACGGGGCTCACAATACGCCGCCGCCGCCGCCGCAGAAGCCCCGCGGAGGCGGGGAGAGAGATTAAACACCAGCATAAATGAACGGCCAATAAACACTACACTACACCCGGCCCCGTAACATATTGCATCCGATTTTATTATAACCGTTCCATTCATACATGACTCAATTCTTCCTCTGCACAACGCTCAATCGACATCCAATAACCTTGTTCCAGCCGAGACCACGAGGGTGCCAATTTCGCAACCATCACATAAAACACACAGACATGATTGGTGGCTCTCACGGTGGCGTTCGGCAAAAATTGCACGCAATTGTCAATATTTCCATAGACTGTGTTTTTCATACCATCTTTCCAAGGAAAATTTTTGAACAGGATAGTTAAATGCAGAAACGAAAACAGTTGAAGGCTCTCTAATCCTTTTACTCCCAACCAGATAAATAATTACCACAATCACTTCGCAAAAATTACATGCAACTTGTACAAAACTGCGAATATTTTGACTGAAATAAATATGATTTTTGTCATTATCTCTCCAAGAAACGCTTTTGAACGAA
>QDEB01123626.1:0-19610 GCA_004193795.1 Asbolus verrucosus | reverse complement strand
ATTATAAAAGCAGTAAGTAATGAAACTATTGATCTAGATAAATTTTATAATATTTATCTGTCATTCATAAAACAAAATAATACCTCCATTTGAAATGCAGGCTACCTACTTGTACTAATCGATTTTTATGATGATGTCTTGGTTCTCAATAAAATATAAGAAAAAAATGATTTGAGTTACTAGTAGTGGAAAAAATAGTATATAAACTACGGTAGAGAAGACTATTATAGTTTCGGCACCTTAAATCCCTCGCCGCGGCTCAGGATTTAATCTTGGTGCATCAGCTATAATAGTCGTCTTCTCTACCTTGGTTTATAATATATTATTATATTGAAGTTATGTTTATAAAAAATGATTTCTATTCAATTTTTATCCTACTTTGAAACTGCATATATAAATAACGCCAAAGTAAAAGCGTTAATTTGATTAGTTAAAAAAATGGGCTTGAGTTCGATATTCAGTTTTGATATTTCATTATTCGTTATTTATTAAAGTGGAAATATCTTGGAGTGAATTTAAATGTCTCAGAAAACGAGAAAAAAAAAAGAAAAAAGTGATACAGATATTACATACTCCAAGGAAAAAGTAAGCACATAAATCATAAAAATAATAAAAAGGCAAAAAGAACGGAGAGTATACAGAATCATGGATGGAAAGAAAAGCTAATAAATTCAACAATCAAAAAGATAAATCACGACCAACGGAAGAATTATGGAAGGATTATATACACTGATAAATGAACGTAATAACGGTAATAAACGAGAAACTAAAGCTGAAAGTGGTACATACATAAACCAGGAATTTTAAAAAAATTCGAAAATTTTCATATCCCAGCAGCAATTGTACGATAAAAAAAATGTCAGAACTAGCTGACAACAAAACTTGATGATTTTAACAAACGGATACGGAAGAAAAATTAATTTCAAAGTGACACCTTGTTCGTGTTTTAATTTTCTCCTAACATAAATTGAGCGCACGTGATTTTAATAATGAACAAAGCAAAAAAGACCTTCACCCACCCTGTATAATCGATGATTCGCTCCCCTAGTGGGAGGTCCCCCAACAGTTTTTGATCTAAACTGCGACGTGTTTTCCACCACTAGCCTAGAAAGGGCGATTTCATGAAATACACTTTTTATTTATCCTTTCACGAAGGATACTCGCTGGGAATATTGTAAATATAATTTCATAGTAGCGTACGGTGGCGTCCGGCTAGCCGTATATCCAATATCGAAACCCAATATTTCACGTAACGGGCACCACAGTACGAAAGAAGCAGCACATCTTTTCCGATTCCCATTTGTTCCGGTAAAGAAACATCAGAAAAAAAAGAGAATTCGTTTTTTACAGTTAGATCGTTCAAATCTCATTCCGGTTTAATATTCAACGAGAAAACATAAGAAGAACACAAAATCGATTTCCAAACTGAATTTTCGATACGAGAAAAGCTCCAGGAGGGGCTCACATGCTGCTTCCGCTTTCGTAAAATGGCGTTCCGGCGCGGTTCACTCGGGATATTAAAGATCGGTAAGAAATACAGGACGTGCGTCGGGATTAGCAAAAGTGCCGTTTCAAGTGAGCTTGAAGAATGGCCGGAGTCATAAGACAAACAACACCCTTTAGGAATTTATAACCGGAGAGAGGTCGACCGATTCGATGGGTTAACTCGAACAGCGGTTAATAGTTAATTGAGCGTATTGGCAAACAGTTAAGTTCGCAGTAAATGTTAATTTTCTTCCACCTGGTGGTTACGGTTGCAAACGACTTCATTAAAGTGAAGAACTGTTTGTGATAAGCCCGTAAGTCCTGTCATTACTCTTTTAGTTCGCATTAGCATTGTCTTCCATCTACCCGAGCAGAGGATTTAATATTTCCTTAAGAGCTTCAGACGAAATAACTGATTATAAATTCAAGTCTTTGACACTTTGTAGTGAGAATAATACACCATAACAGCGCATCGGGTTGTCAGTTTTATTAATGAAGCACTTTCAGGAATTGAAAGTGCCGATTAAAAATTAGAAACGTCTTAAAAGCTTTGCGTGCAGTGTTTCACAATCAATACGGTGAGCCGCCTTGGCAAGTTGACTTTTTTCAGTATTTCTTGGTGTTTGTTCAGCTTTAAACTTATATCAATATTGGCTCAGCACCGATAAGGCCACAAAAATTGCAATAAATTCCATCTTTTGCAAAAGACAACAATAAAATCGGGATCAGGCCGGGAATTATTTTAAGATTAGCTTCGTCTCTACCGTCATCCTTCGGCGTGTCTGTTATCTTTCCATTAGGGAACCAACATCTTGTTACCCAGCTTTGCACACATACACACACACACACACACACACACATGTACGGCTCCTATCTAATTACTTGCGACTGGCATTATCGATTTCACCCTCCATATTGAAATAATTTCCCTTTAGGGCCTGATAATTTTTTCCACCTCCCCTCTCCTAGGCCGTAAATCGGCTTTTATGGCCGATGGAGACCACGAAACGCGTCACGATAATGCTCAACCGCTAATGAAATGTTTTCGTGTCTATCAAAGAACTTTGTTTGGACTTAGACAACTTCGAGGCAGCAGAACAACGCCTAAACTTGATAAAATTTAAGTAACTGCATGGCTTGTTTTGATATGAAATAAATATGTCACGCATAACAAACAATTTCGTTTTGGTCTAGATCTAATTGCCATTAAAAGCCAAAAGTTCATCAGGAGATAACGCGCATCCATGTATTACGCAAAATAATTTTAATAAACTGGTTCAGTGTGTTAGTAGCTGTTCACCAAAAATGTTGAAGTGTTGGTTGTTGACTGTGGCTATTTTGCTAGTGCTAAACCACGCCCATTCCCAAACTTGCCCCGACAGAAGGGCACTTCAGAATGTAACTGCTTATTGGAAAAACCTCAACGATGAAAATAAAGGCGAATACGACGACTCGATTAACTTTTACATTCTGGAAAATCACACACTGATCCACATAGTCAAAGCAAACGTTTCGGTCCTCTGTGATGGTATGGTTAAAAACTTCTTCCGATTGAAATACTTGGCTTTAACGGATGCAAACATATCTAAAATTTTACCGGAAGCTTTCCAGCAAGTGCCAAGATTGACTAGTTTATCATTGGCAGTCAACCATTTAACCAGTTTAAAAAAGGATCAGTTCAAAAATTTACAACAGTTAAAATTTTTATACTTATCGTCAAACCTGATCGAAGACATTGAAAAAGACACATTCGATGAGCTTGTTAATCTTGAAAAAATTTATCTGGACAAGAATAAAATATCTGAAATTGAAAGTCAGTGGTTTCTAAACAATTTTCAAATTTCTCTGATTAATATGGCGTTCAATAAAATCAGCAAATTACAATCAGCGGCCTTTACTTTGCCTAAAAACAGTGCGGTGGAGATACGCCTCCAACATAATGATATCGAAGAGATAGAAGAGAGAGCTGTGATTCCAGGAGGAACAGACGAAGAAGAACCATACTTGACCCTGCATCTAGACCATAACGATTTAAAGGAAATCCCAAGCGCTTTTATAAAATCTATGGACAATCTTCACAGCAGTTTATATTTTAACAACAATAGCATCACATGTATCTCTTCAGAAACTCTCAACACTTTAAAAAATTCAGCAGTGTATCTACATCTAGTCAACAATCCTTTAAATTGTTCGTGTATCTCAAACATAAAAAAATTCCTTAAAGAGAATCAGATGAGGGTTCCATTTTATTACAATTCCACAAATGATTGTTATTTGTACGATTTACAAGTGCCCAACGAATGGAATGAAACCGACCGTTATTAGGCCGTAGATTTTTTGATAAAATGTTCAAAAACTAGTCTTATAAATTCTAGAGAGTAGGTGTAATAAAGATCGTTTTAATCTGTTTTTATTAATAAATACTTTATTAATGGCTTTTAGGTGTTAATTGACCTTTGTCTTTCATCTGGAAAATAGATTAATGAAACTTCCAAGGTTATGAATGAACGAAAATACTCATCATAATGTCGAAAATACAATTTGCTCAGTTTTCATTAGCGAGATAGGCTCGTGTGAGGTTAAAATTAAAAAATCGAGGGTTGATTAAGGGTTGTCAACGTGATCGACACCCCAACACATATTAATACAGTTCTAATGCTGACAAAGTAAAAAATTCATGAGAGTCCCTAATTTATCAACCGGCTAATTTGGAATCGATCGTGCAAGGGATGAAATCATTAATCTTTACCGTTTACTTTGGTCGGGATTTATAAATAACTTTCGAATGAATGACTGTTAGATAATTTAAAGGGTCAGGAGGTCGAAAACAACACTTGTGTGGCGACTGCGGATGTTTGTTGTAAATTTTTGCGTTACGGAATCTCTTTCGGCGCCGCTGTGATTCTGAAGAAATTAATGTGTTTCAAGGTTATATAAGTGGCGCAATCACATTAAAAGAGTTTAATTCGGGGACGCCGCCAGACAAAGGACGGCCTTTTTCACAACCGAGACGACGTCAAGACTTGCCAACAACGCCGACTGGTTTTTATCCCGGCTCCAGACGGCTTCATAAAGGCTTTATGAAGCACAAGACACAAATAATTCGAATCGATCGCCTCCTCAAATTCAACAATGTAGGTTTGGCATCAAATCAAAATATTACCAAATAGAGAAACATAATGGAATAGAGATAACGCATTGCTGTTTGCATGACAAACGACTTTTGGAAACTTCCCCGAAGTCCTTCGGGAGTATTGATTAAGCACAACAGACTGTAAACAAAGTCGACATCCCCCTTGGTGGAAGATCGGACGTTGTATGATTTTTGACTCGTCATTTCCGGACGCAATTTCCAGGTGAGCCGGGGATGTCGAAGAATTTCATTAGGGGGTTAACTGGGAAGAGGCGGACTCCAAATCCGCCCACTTTAACACTTCATTAGAACTTTTAGCATAACACGCCGGCAATAAACGACCACTTGCAAGATTGCCTTGCTGTACAGTGGATGTGTGGCCGTTATACAACTACACGTTTTAATGTAGGTTTTAGTTAATATTCAAGGCGGATGTGCGCCATCGGTATCTGAAGGAGGTAAATAATTGAATAGAAACGGCACGCTTTACAAGAATCTACGAATTATGGCGCTTTTAGACGCAACTGACGGTTCCTCTTCCTTGCAAAGCATGACGGCCACCAAAGCCCCAAATTAATGGGCTCTTCGCGTCTGACACCAACTTAAAATTCTTAAATTCATAAAATAATCATTCGCTCTATAAGTTCCAGTGTCAAAATCTCTACGACCATAAATTTGCTGTTCTAAAAGAACATCAGCTCCCACACCGAGATTATAATAAAGGAAGATTGGGGTTGAGGCCCTGAATGTGTGATGACCTAACGATCTTCTACGTAATCCCATCTGTATAATGCTATCTTACAAATATAACGTCATCTGCATGGCTGAAATTTGGTCAAAATCCGCTTACTGCAGCCTAGTCGGGGCTTGAAATAAAATTAATTAATTATGATAAGAATATCGTTCCGCTAGCAGAAACGTTCCCCGTTTATATTCAAACACAAATCTTTTTTTACTGTTAGTAAGGACAATGTATATACATCTATTAAAGTTATGAATGTTACGTTGTTTTTGTTAATTTGTCATAATACGATACTGAACAAACTTTCATTTAACTGCTGACAAAATTGTATGATGTTAAATATAGAGATGAAAGATATGAATTCCGTTAAATTAAATATAAAGTTCTCTATTTTACGTCAATTAAAAATTTAGCAGAAATACATTAAATATTAAATTATCAATGTTTGAATCTCTTCATACCTACAGAACTTTAACTTTATGTTACGACTTTTTTTATTCCTTTAAGCACCTTATTAAACTTTTAAAGTTTCGATTAATTATTAAATATTAAAATTACATATTTTTAAAAAGTTTAATATATTTTTCATCACACCATATAGTAAAAATTTCCTAACTTTGGTTTAACTCACCCACATTTTGTACTTGAAAATGCGTATTTCGTAACAAAAGTGAGGTATCCTTTACACATCAACATTACTTTGCTACTGACAATGATACGTTAACAGAAACGAGGATTAAATAATTACCGTTTATCATTATCATTGTTAATTTGATTTTACATATAAGTGTATTGAATATTCTAGTGGAGTAAATTGGTTTAAAATTTAGATGGGGTAACTGTCAGTGTCAATGTCAAAAGCGACTAGATATACAATTTTACGTAATATAACCGAGATAAAAACCATTTTTTTTTCATTTATTAGTAATCAATTTTTACATTATTTATGAACAATGAATCAAAACACTTATCTCTCTTCACTTTAATTTTAATTTACCACTATTTTTATTAACTGGTAAAATAAAATTCTTGTTCTTTTATCAAAAAAAATTACGAAAACCATAATTTGTATAAAATTTTAACTATTATTATTTTAATATAATATTGAAAGTAGCACGCATAGTATAGTAACCAAACTCATTATCTCCTATATTTCACGAAATAAAAACGATTGTTATACAAAATTCACCATCTGTATGCAGGTAAGGGAAAGTAAGGCTAATTGTCGCATGAGTGGGTTACGAAGCTTGGTTACCAAATGGTAGTCGAGCTTATGCATTTAATTTTCAGTAGAATTAGTTAGTTTAGGTGTTGGAATTGTTAATTCTACTTTCCTCTGGAGGAACAATTTGTTAATTTGAGTTTGATGTAGACATACATATTATATATGATTATTATAAATGTTTCTAACATCGTAGTTAGCTGAGATTTATTATATATGTATAGATTTGCCGCCTCTCAATTTCTGGTTTTACGCTAGAATGTAAATTTAACATTTTTAGTTTTTAGGCAACCAAGTAATCACATCAATTTACCTTAACAGTAGTACAGATACACCAGAATATAGACGACATCTATAATAACCCTCTATAATTATAGCTTATTCTCACTTCATTTTATTCCGTCTTTACACTTTTTTCACTTTCTTCAAGTTTACATGTACACATTTTTTCATGTTTTCTTTTTCTGTTCTTCATATTTCTGTTTTCACACCGACTTCCCATTCTATCCTAGGTCTGCTTTTATCTCTTCCTATCTCAACTACATAAAATCACCAACTTCTGAAAAGTACTCACCCTTTCACATAATTTTTATAATAAACTTGCACAGACTTTCTGATTCTTTGTTTTTAGCATTTTTCTCGTTATTTCATCTATACTTCAGCCTTTTCTTTATTCAGATTGGCAACTTTCTCTACTAAAAAAGTAAACTTTACTAATCTCGATTCCACACAGTTGTTAGAAAAAAATAATCTAAAAAAAAAGATGAAGAAATAATGGGATGCATTATACTTGTTATCAGGCAACATAATGTTGTATCCACATGAAATGCGGACTACGGTAAATTTTAATTAATTAAGGGGAGACTTGTGTGAAAAAATGACGTACTTATATTTGGGTCTGTACAGCATGTGATACGAACGTGCATGGCGAAACCACATTACATTAGGTTTAGGAACAATGCACCAGGCTGGTTTTAACAATGTGACGTCACGGCTACGAACATAAATCCATGCCTTTTCCTCGGTAACGGTGGAGATATAAATATGCGGTTTTCACCATGCATGTCCTTATCTCAAGCTCGTAAAAACGGTTGTCATTCTTTTGCAGGTTATTAACGTAGTGACAAATAAAAGAAAATTTCATTTTCCTACAAGCGACATGAAAACAATTCCTACTCTATGTATATATGTACGTACATTAGGATGAAATAATAAATAAGTTTAAATTTTAAAAAGGAAATAAAACTTTACAAGCACTTCGAAAAATCTTCTGAATCTCATTCTTTATTAAAATCACAGTTATGATAATTTATTAAAATGCAGAAGTGACGGTGTTTCTAAGAGTTTGATGTTCTGCAAAACAAAGCAAAATCGTAATAATGTATTTCCAAATGCACATTCCCTCATAGATTTAGTAAAATTATTTCATCGTGTAATGTCGCAGCAAGCGCCAGCTCCGGTTGAAAGCTTTCTTTATGTTTTTCTGAACTTGCATTCAAGCAAGATCGGATTTGTCCTGGCGGAAGAGAACGGCTGGCGTTCCGATGCAGCGATGCACTCAGGATGGCGCATAAGAATTTAAATTTTCCGCATAATCAGAGCGTTGTAGGTACACGTTAATGGACAAAGTTCCGAGTGGAAACCGTCGTCGAGACGGCGTAAAAATTTTCCTGCTTCTCATATTTCAACTCTTAAAGGTGGCCGCTTCGGTAACAATTTAATTACGGAACGTTTTAGCGCGTCGAGGCATAAATCTCTGTTCCGATGAAATTTTTCCGAGATACATGTTGACGTGCGCTAATGGCCTATTTAGCGGGCCATTTGCGAACACATCGTAAACATGCAAATAACTCGCGGTCGGCGCTGGAAATAGACCGGAAGCACTCACCTTGCTGATGGGGACCACGGCTTGGATGTCGTCTTTTTGGAGGTCGAATCGAGTGGTGGATTTCCGGCCTTCCGCCCGATGGATCTCTCCATTATCCGTCTCGTCTTGATGGGGCTCGAATTTGGCCGACCAGACGATCCTCGCACCCTCATAGGGCTCGGAGTCGTCCTCGCCCACCTCAATCAGCCACGTAAACAGCTCCATAACGCTGCAAATAACAGTGGAGTGAACGACCAGTCAAATTTTTAACTGGGACTTTTGCGACTTGTTCGTTTTCGCAATCGGTCGCGTATTTACTCTTCACAAAGCCGAGTAAACTTCGGCTTTATGTGTATTTATGGTCGTGATCCTCTGAAAAAGGACTCTATTCTTGGTCACAGCCGCAACGTCGAGACCGTAATCCTTTGAGAGCAATACAGGGAATCAGGAGAGGCCGAATGAAGGTCGTAAAATCGAAGAGACTCACGTCCGCCGACGCCATCTTCATAACGTGTTAAAGTATTTAGTTACATTATTACGCTTTCCGGTCGTTATTTTTTTTATAAATTCGACACGTTCACCGGAATTTTGCAGATGTTGCGCTATCGATTGATATTCCACACGAGTCCCTCCCGCATTGTACTTAAGGCTGTGCTGTGAGGCAAATTTCTCAAAAGGCTTTAAACGCATCCCAGACATTTTCCCCTATATTTATCGGTTAACCGAATAAAGAACAAAAAAATCAATGACTACAAATTACGTGTTATAACTAGAGCGTAGGTAGCAGCCTATTTACTCTTTGAAATTTATGAATATTTTTTTCTAAAACGTAGAAAGCGAAACGCAACGATCCATTAATTTTGAAAATAGTTTAATTACAGTTTTAATACAACGCATAACATTACGGCACACCTTCGGATGAGATGATTGAATTATTATAAAAAGACTCCACATCAAATTGCTCAAATTTAACCGTATCCAATAAATTTAAAATTTCATTCAAAGTGACGTCAGGTCAACTACATAGTCTATTTACTGCGACTGGAAAATAATGCTGAACACAATCAAGCTTCCCTACTCTTTTTGTTATTGGAGGAGATATAAGGAAGATATAAGATATAACCAACAATAACTGGCCTCATATCTCTCTTCTGCTAGTCGAACGTTGGTAAATTGGGACTCACATCTTCCATCTTCGCGAAGTAAGTTTTATCACTGCTAGATAAAAATGTTGGAATACATCCCAGTTTTTTTGACATGAAACTACACAAAACTCAATTTCATGTATTTTATGCACATGCTGATTCTTGATAATATGGAGAATCGAGGGCACGAAAGAGGCAATTCCAAGCTTTAGTAAAGGCAACCACGCACCAAAAACATTTTATTTAAAGAGTGTACACGCAATGGTAATATGAAATACTTTTAATTTTAATGTCGGAGCTTAACTTTTTACACAAAAAGCCTTCCGTGGCTCAGTAAATTTTGGGTAATTTTCTAACAAAATATCAAACTTTTTGTGTATTTATCATTTTACACCGCATAATTAATGACGGAACGAATTTTTAAACGTAGCTTTCATGAAAACCGTTTTCCTTTAAAAGTTTACTTCTCATTACGTCCTACAAAGCTTGAATAGGGTTTATTATTTATTCATTTTCGTTATTAACACCGCGCGTTCGATAAATTCTTTCTTCTCTTCCTAATTAACCGACTATGTTAAAATTTCTTTCTATCTACAGATTAAATTCGAGGTTACAGTGTGCATGCATTACACAAGTATAAAATCATTTATTATTTTTTTATGGAATCTTCTGGAATTTGTAAAATTTTATGGAACTCCTTGAAAATTCCAGAAATTAACGTATTTTAAATTTTTTTTATTCTTTTGGCAGCCGGTGGAAAATTAGAACTGAAATTGTCTTTTGTGTATAATGTTCCGGTTATTAAAAGTTATGTATTTTTATCCCTTCGACTAAAATTTGTTTGACGATTGACAAACCTACAAATTAAATGAAATATATGTCAAATGTGCTAAAAAGGCCCAGAAAATATTAACAACACATATTGCAAATAAACATAAATTACTGTAAAAAAGTCAAAATGACGATAATCTTATATGAAACATTAATTTCTAGTCCTTAAGCAGAACATTTGATGTTCTACTCGACAATTATCGTCGTAATGCATTATTCTGATTTATTACAGCGATCACTGGTTGTTCAATATTGAAAAGTCTATAATTCTCTCGTTTTATTGATTAGTTTGAAACTGTCCAAAAATAATCAATACTCGACGATGCACCATAAGTTTCACTATGAGAAAATTTGATAAGAAAAAATCCTTAAACAACTATAAGTTTAGCCATTAAAAAAATTAATTTATGTATTTTTTACATTTGATAAATGACACCAAAATCAGATCATAGGTTTGATTAAAAAGCGAGGTAACAGTCTATATAGAATGGATTTGCCCTTTTCTTACAGCCCAATCAATCCTTCAATTAGTTTATTTCTCGCCTGATTTATTACACATTGGAGGTTCGTAGGTAATTCAGTACCTAAGTTCGAAATGTTTCACAGATGGCTTTCCACAGTGGTAAACTTTAAGCTTACTAAATAAACAGTGACGTCTTGAAAGCCATTATAATCTAAAATTTTAGGGAATGAAGCAGGAGATAAAGCTAACCAACACGGCTTTTCTCATGAACTTTCTGTCGCACCGATTACGTTTATTCCACNNGCAGGTGGTTTACTTACTCCCCGTCAGAGCTGGCGACTTCGGAGTCCGGGGGCTCCCTCCGGACCAGCGTAACGGAGGCTCCTGTGTGTCTCGGATTGATGTCCACCGTCATGTTCCAGGCCGGCTCCCCTGCCGACACCGCCTCCAGCAGACGGACGCCGCTCTTCACCCGCCCCCTGCAACAAAACCGCAACCTTATTCGTTATCCTTACGGACGGCTCACGGCGAACAGGTACAAATTAGAGGGCTCCGGTGTAATTCACGACTGACGGAATTATTCGCCCCAGATCACCCGAAAGCGCAATTTTTTCGCACTGTTGTGTACACGCGAACGTTTTTCCACGATAAATTCGCGAAAAAACAAAGGTAAAAATTTCAGTTACGTGCTCAATTGCCGGTGTCGCTGTACACGTCATTTCTCTTCCGCCGGGGTTATTACCTTCGAAACGGACTTGTGTTTTTCGGCGCCTTGAACGGGATTAGTTTTGGAAGTTCGTAACTCTACAATAAATTGACGGGTTAGCGACGACTTTCGCGAAAGACTTAAAACTATCGCCGTAAAACATCTTATTTGGCAGCTGGGGCGGAAATTAATTTCGCATTTTCTCTGCCCAACTTTAAACTTATTCACTTTTCCAATAAATTATATGGAGCGGGCAATGGTGCGTACGCAGATTTTTCCGTACAACTCGTTCAGCACATCCTACGTATAAATCACTAACACTAGTTATGACGTTCGTTCTCCTTTGTCTATCCAATCGGACATTGATTTGTCTATTCTCTGTTGCCATCCATCCACTGCATGTGCTGGTTTAAGCAGAACCAGCTTGGCGACATACACATTAACACAATTTGAATTGTAAAAATATTCACAATTTACGACATCGCTGGGATTTTAAGCCTAAAATTAACGCAGTGCCGAAAGTTTCTCGCCTCTTCATTTAAAAATTTCAGCGCGATTCTACTTTTATTATATTATTTTTCGGTTTAATTTCTGAAATCGGTTCTCCCTCGAGCTTTCCTTTCAACTCTGAATTTTCCGTTGTCCTTTTTTATAAGTGTAATATATCTTAGATAACGTCTAAATTGGTGATATTAAATTATAATGGAGTGTCGTTTGATTAACGTCAAGATATAAAACGAAAATAAAATGTCCCTTTGTTTTTGCCACCCCCATGTTAGTGAGGGGGAATTATCACAATCGATAAATCAGTAGATTTTGAGGTATTATGTTCTGTTGGTGTCGTAGGTGGTACAGATAAAGGTCAGTAAATTCTGGCGGACTATTGACGTTTTTTACCTCATGTAATTTAACCAAACAAAATGAAATCATTAGATTTTTCTGAAAATGATAAAACAACATAATGCAATATTCTGTTTTCCCCTCAAGCAATAATTTCTTTTTCAATTTAAATCAAAACAATGCACAAGGTATACCACAATAAAAAAAAATGAGTACCTAACTTGGCTAATAATTTTTCGATTTGATATTTATTTCTAAATACAAAGGACAAACTAACGGTATAGAAGCTACATAAAATGAGCCAAAAATCTACGAAATACTAGTTATAATTTTTTAGCCTACATTTTCGAACAAAAAAAAATAAATAAATAAAATGACTACAATAAAAAATATACATTTATCTCTTTTATGTTTTTTATCACCAGATTTTAAACAATTTCATTATGTCAAAACAATTATAGGTACAACATTTCAAAAGTTTTTTATTGTTTACATCACTTTTTTGGAAATACTTTGACATTCCATGTTTTTGATGCAGAAATATAGAACAAATAATGTACATAAAAAGAAAATAATGCAAGTAATAAAAAGAGCAATAAAATGAAAAAAGAGAAGTATACAATAAAAACGAGCAATAGGTTAATAAAAAAAAATTAAAACAATTTAAATAAAAAATAAGAAAACTGGTTTGTGACATTGGTATGCAATCAAAGCATGCATGCATATTTTGGAATATTTTTAAATTTATAAAAATAAGAAGTTACTTAATCGCATGATATTATTTCGAATTTCGCGATTTGATTATAAACAAACCGAAATATTGCAAAATCGCTTTAATAATTAAATGGAAATATGCTTTTTCATAAAGTTATTAATTATATTCAAAAGAAAAACGTGTTTAAATAGACTAACGAATAAAATGAACTAAAAAAACATTAGAAACAATAGAGGAATCTTAAGACAAAATTAAATATTATAATTAATGTTATAGTTATACAAATTCAGGAACAGCGAATGAAAACCAATTGTTAAGGGGAAGACAATCTGAATTCAGAGAGGAGAAATGTTGTGCCTTACACAAAGGAAATGACAGAATTAATTTGATAAAGGAAATCAATCTTTTTAAAAAATGGAAATATTAAAAATGACAGGGCAACCAATATTACAAAATATTTAAACAAGTCAGAAGTAATGTAATATAAAAATGGCGTGAGTTGTGAATCTCAGATACATGAAGAGTTCGTTTTATAAATTGCAACTAAAGTCGCTGAAAGCAATTAATAAAATCTGTATTTTTTTCTTATAAGCAAATTTTACTTGTTGTTGGCCTTATTTTGGTGCGGTAAATCATCTAGCCACAGGCTTTATAAAGTGTACTATTTAACAAAACCAGTGCTAAAATATAGAAGGCATTCAAGGTTCTTTGTTACTTAGGTCTTGAAAACCATATAAAGTAAAATTTAAAGAAAGGAAATTGATTATAATTTTTCTGTTATTTCATCCTGCCAGGTTTTATTTCATTTGGTTTTTTATTTTTACGTACGGCCAACATTTGTTTCTAATACAGACTTTTCAATAAATATGCATCTATAATGAACAATAAATAGATTTCGGTGATGAATAACTGTATCCGAATACATCCGCTGTGCTAGCAATCTACAATTTTTTACCGAAAAACCGTTCATCACACGAATTTTCAATATTTTCTTGATAAATCTAAAAAAATAAATACTCATCGTTAGATAAATAAATAAAAAATCTAGAGCACAAATGAACAAACATACGCCGAACGAACAACATTTTAATTTCATTGTTGTTACAAAAACTATTTTATTAGTTGCTGTTGTAGTTTTTTTAAAGTAAACTTGTTTTTTGGAGGAATGAACTTTCAGCAGAATGAAAGACCTGAAAGATTTATGAAACGAAAAACTATTTACTTCTGGTTTCTTCAAGACTTAAATCATTTTCATGTCTTGTTTACGAGAAAACGACAAAAACCACTCTCTCCCCTCTTCTTATATCACATGATAATACTCAAAACTTGATTTTTTATTTATTTTCGTTTAACGCTATTTAAATATAGTTTGACCTAATTTGGTATAATTCTGAAAATGTAAAATAACACGCCCAGTTCAATTATTACTGCACCAATTAAAACAATTTAATGCAACACATTAATAAATTGTTATTTATTTTGAGTACACATAATACTGACAATTATAGTTATTTAAATAAACATGCAATGTTTAAGCTATTTGCTATAAAATATTTTTTATTATTAAAATATTTCCGGTGTTTAAAACAAAACAAAACCCAGTTGAACACTCCGTATGTATACAAGCTTCGTTTAACACATGTTTAAAACAAAAACCAATTGAAACACTAACAAAAAATGTGCAAAGATGAAATATATTAAAACCCTAGAGAAAATATACGTCACTACTTAAATATTTCAATATTTCAATTTTAAAATTTAGTTCACAACCGCTTCACTTTTAGTTTGTTTTATTTGGGTTTTTTCATTTGCTAATTTGTTTCAGTATATAATGCATCTTTCATTTTACAGTTTCTGTTTGCAAACTTTTTTATATACAACGCCATGAAATTAACAGAGTAATAATCTGGTTCGCAATATAGATTCAGTGGCGGCTCGTGATGTGATCAGATTTTGAGATAAATGTCTATTTAAGTTCCACTTTCCTTCTTTATTTATTTGGGTAGTTCATAACAGTTCATCTTCGACTTGTCTAAAAATTTTTAAATTCTTGAAATGCTTTACATACTCTTTATTAAACTATTTCATCGATGGAAGGGTTGGATGAACTTACCCTAAATAGTTTCATACTTAGCATCGACGTAATTGGTAGCATAATTTGAATGACTTAATTTCTTACTTTCGAAGAGCATGATATAATTTAATAACATCAAATTACAAAGAGAAATCAACATATGCAAGAGTCCAGAACTTCATTTCTTGTTTTTCTCTGGCTCCAATTCATCAAAATTCTTCAGCAGTTTCACTCTTTCCCAGGTAGCCAGTTTCCTCCCTCCAAGAACAACTGTTGTTTTTTTTATTATTTCCACATCTTCATCACAATGTTAATATCACTGTTTTATCGGAGTTACAATTTCATCACAAATAATCCTGATTGTAGAATTTGTGTAATTTTCTGTAAAACTTGATATTAAATACCCTTTTTTCTTTAGCAAGTCTTAGACTTTATTTTAAAAATTGTGTGGACGTTCATTACCTTTACGATTTGTTTAACAAACTCATCTTAAACTCTGCGCCTTTGAAAACATTAACTCAATAAATTAAATGTCATTTTTTATTTTGTATCGTCTCCTTTCCCATTTCTTTTTGGTTTTTTTTCCTAGAACAGTTACATAGAACATAATTTTGTTAATACCTATAGAAATTGGCCTTTTTTTATAGTGTTTAACTCCTTTTTTTTATCTGCCACCGTTTCTAATTTATTATTTATATACGTATGTACGTCTGAGTAATAGTTTCTTATTTTCCTTATTCTTTATTCCTTCTTAGGCTTTTAGTTTTCTACAAAGTGTCCTTTCCACTTTTTTCTTAGGTTTCTAATTTCCTTTTTCTCATTTTAATAATACATGTTACAACTCTTTTTCTCGATACTGGACCGTGATGCATTCATACCGTTCTGTTTTGTACTTGTCTTATGAAATTCTGCTTTTTCAACTGTTTCCTGCACTAATCTACCTCTATCTGCCCCACTTTTCTCGTCAGATTATGTAGATAGTACATAACCGTCCATCTCGACATGCAATAAGAATTTTTAGTTGCTGAAATTCTTAACATTCCCTGTATAAAACTATTTTATTTAGAGAATTATTGGATGAAACTACCCTGAATAGTTTCGTACAAGTGTCAGCGTGATTGGCAGTATTTTATTGGCCACCTTTAATTTCCTCAGCAAATTCAAATCATTCTCCCACAACTACTTTCTAACGTCAGCAGTATCTAAGCTGTCTTCCTCCAACGTCAAAAATCGCTTTAATTTATGCAGACACTGTATTAATTTAACAATTTTCATAAACGCTTGGCATCCAAGCTGCCACAGTTTTCATCCAGAACTGAAGCAGTAATGAAAATAGCGGAACGGTTATGAATCCGCGATATAAAGCTAATACTAAATCAGAGGATTAGTTTCAGCGAGATCCCCACGGACGTGTCGGCTTAATGGGCAGAAGAAAGAAAAAAAAAAAAAAGAAATATCGGCCTGAATTTAATATAGAGGACACTGTGCTTGATAGATGCTGCAGGTTGTCGTGAACTAGCAAAATTAAATTCCCTTGTAGAAGTTGCTTTTGTTTTATTTCAATGGATGACAGGTCAATGAAGAAGGGGAAAGAAGGAAGAAAATATTTGTTGTTCCTAACTCCAGAAATAATTAGTTCGGTGGAGCAACAAGAATTATCTTCCTGACATGCTGTATCTTTCAACAACAGCACACGCGGTCTAATCAAAAATAAATTGAGTTTTGCTTTTTTTTTTCGGTCGTGCTTCGGTGTGCTCTCTGTTCATAAATATTTTGTCGGGTGTGCGTTCTGAATTAAAAATTGAATGGAAAGGAGTGAAAGAAAAGAAGGCGTAATCGATAAACGTGAACGGTTTAAGTTTAAATAAATTATCGTTGAAGTGAACTCGCGTTCGTTATAATTCAGTCAAGCACGGTGGAATAGTCCCAAAATTACGCTAAAACGCGTGTCTTTAGCGAGTGCGTCATCTGGAAATGTCACATCATCAAAATGTAATTACATTTTCAGTTTGATATACCTACCGCGCGCGTTACCAACTTCCTAACATCATCTGCAGAAATTCGGGATCGTAACAGTCAAGACGTTCCCCTCGCGGTTAGGAAAAAAGTCACCCACTCTGGAATTTTTCGACGATTACATTTTAAAGTTATACACATTCTAAACCACAATTCTACGACTTTCAAATTATATTGAATAAAAATAATGTGTTTAAATTTCTAAAAGAGATCGATTTCCAAATGCGGCCCAGAAGCGCTCATTTGAATTAAAAATTGATCAGCCTATGTCACAGCTGCTACTGAAATTCAAATAACACAATAGAATTTAAATTTGTTATGAATTATGTGAATTTTGCGCGAAATCATATTTCACGTTGAATTTAAATCCTATTGATTATTCTTCAGTTTCACATCAACAACAACAAGCTCGATCAATTCTCCATGCCAATGTATAATGCATTCAACATATTTCAGTTATGTACGGAAAAAAATCACAATTTTTGGCGGAATCGATACACACGATCTTGTATTTTATACCGAAGATGTTTGAATGTTATTGTAACTCTAGATTAAACATTTAATCACAGAAAAGGGCTCTGAGTATCAAAATTCCGGGAATTCCAAACCCTTTATATGTAAAAACTCGGAGAGTTTCTCCAATATATATGTATGGTGTCGCCTCCAAACTACCCCAGCTATACATAGAACGGCATAAAAATATTAGTGGATATTCAAAAATAATCTGTAATTTTAAATCTTTCAAATATTTAATATTATCGAATTATTCTCTCATTATTCCATTGTTATTTTCAATTCGTTGAAATGGTTGATGGTGATTTATTTCATAATGTGATCAATAAATATGACTAATTAATTATAATTACAGTTACTGTACGCCACATGTTCAGGGTCATATCAATTATTTAATTATATTTAAGAAATGTAAGTATTTAGATGTTTTCACTCCATTAATATTAAGTCTTTATTAATTCAAAATTCCAATTACCTACTCGTATGAAGTAAACACATCAAACAGATTTTTTACTGCTGATTTACAATTAGTACCTACATGAAAGCACTCTCATATCATCACTAATAGGTGCAAAGCTGCTTTTAATATATTTTAATAAGTTTTTAAAGAAATTAGATTATAATTTCGAATAACTTGCTTTTATCATGACTTTTAACGACCTTTATTACAAAATATAACGTTAATAAAATATTGGAAAAGTTTTATTTTTTTATTTTATTTTATTTATTTTATTTTTATTTATTTTATTTTTTTCCAGTATAAATTTTACAACAAAAAAATGTTCGTATTCTGTTGCATTCTTATAGTAGAGAAACGACAATTTCGGATATTGACTTTATAAAGTTAAATTAGTTTTAAGTAACATAAAATAAAATTATAACGCCATTAATACAAAACCATGACTTACTTCCATGCGTCAGTGCTGCTCTAAAACTTATAGCATCAGTTCATTCTTCGTGTTTTTCAATCATTATAACTTCCGTTTTATGCTCATTTATCTTTATTTTCATTCTTATGTTTCCGTAATTTCATACAATTATATTTTGAAGCTCATTTATCAAGGTTTTCCCCATTTTTATACCTTCATTGACATATTTCCATAAAAACCATGACGGTCTCATATATCCTTATTTCATCCTTTATTTTATGTTAAAAGGATCAATTAACACCATGCTCGTCCAATAAGCTTTCTCTAGACAGTTATAAGCTTTTTTAAGGTCTCTATGAGCAAGAAACATTTTCTTCTACACATTTTCAATTTGGCATAAAACCTTGTGGAAACTTGGAAATCTAATATTCAATTCAATGATTAATTTCACTTTTATTTTATCAATACCTGGTGAGTTTTACTCTCTAAACCAATTTATACTACCCTTAATTGGTACTTCATTTATTTTGATTCTTTCAAATTCAATTACACTTTTATTTTCTATACAACTTCACAAAATAAATTTCCACTTCATAATACTCGGAAAAATATATTTGCTCAATGTAATTTTTGAAACCGAACAGAAAAATCAAAAAAACTTAAAAATTTTACCAAGCTAATCTAAAAACTGATTGAAGAGCTGAAATATCAGAAATTGCAGCAACTGGCCATGTTTATTCCACATCTCGGTTCCAGCAAAAAGATTTAGATCCTCAATTATTGATGAAGTGCAGTGATTAGTTGGATGTTCTAATGAAAAGTTTATGACAAATACATTCGCCGATTTGACACATTAAATTAAAATTACTTTGGAGATACATGTTTCTGTCATTTATGATATGATGAAATAGTCTATTATCTACACAACACACATTTCTGTGTTTTTGTCATAATAAAAATTGTATTAACCTCGATTTTTTTTGAAATTT
>QDEB01123579.1:12500-13863 GCA_004193795.1 Asbolus verrucosus | reverse complement strand
CTTTTGTTTTTTGTTTTAATCAAGTAACTTGATTAATGAAACGCGTCGATTTTCGCATATTTCCGTGACAATTATTCAATTTTTATCGTTTCTAATGAAGGAATGGTTGCTAGATTACATAAAAGTTAACCTCTTACCCCTTTAAATTTTTTCGTCTGATATGATTCAGCACTACACTATTTCTTTGTTATTACGATTGTTTTATAGTTTAGTGATACTTTTATTGACCTTTGACCACCACATCAGTTCAAAGTGGGAATAATGGGAAATCACAGCCAAAATATCACAGCGATGTCAAAATGTCAAAAAACAAACGCACGTGATCTACCACGAATAAAATTGGCAACACTGCACAAACGACCATGGGCGTCCCCAACATCCGATAAATGGGAGATAATGAAACCACAGATCCTAATCGTAAAATTACCGTTTTAATTGAAAATTATATTAAAATCTTTAACAACTTAATGCAAATAAAACAAATCGAAAGCACCTAACCGTTGATTTTACAAACGGTATCATAAATATCACTTCTTCTTTGATGAAAGATCGGTATTTGGCTCCTGACTTTATCACATTCACCGAAGTCTACGTCAGCATAAATGATTTCTTCCCCGTGTTGCGCTTGGGCTACGACTTTCCCCCAGGGATCGGTCACTTGAGAGTGGCCCCACGCGATGTAACCTTTTTCACCTCTGGCCGGGCTGATGGCGAAAACATAAACTTGATTGTCTAGCGCCCTTGCTCTCTGAAGTAATTCCCAATGCAACGGACCCGTGGTCATGTTGAAAGCACCAGGATACACGAGTAATTTACAACCTTTCAAACGGTAGAGCTTTGCGAGCTCTTCAAATCGCATATCGTAGCAAATCCCCAGACCCGCCGTCACCCCGTTGATCTGAAAAGTCACCAAATCGTCGCCACCACTCAAAATATCCGATTCTTTAAACGTAATCCCATTGGGAATATCAATATCAAAGAGGTGCATTTTTCGAAATTTTGCAACCATTTCGCCTTGCGGGTTCCATACAGTGCATGTATTATAGAATTTGTTGTTGTCTTTCTCGGGGAAGGTTCCACCTATGACATAAATTGAATGGTTTTTCGCCGCTTCCGAGAGCATTTTGCTGGTAGGCCCGTCTGGGATAGTCTCTGCGTACTCGGCGAAAAATTTTGTTCCATATGGGGAATTGAAACATTCGGGAAGCGCCACCACTTGGGCCCCATTGGCTTTCGCTTTATCAATCAAACTTGATGCATTTTTCAGATTCTTTGCGCGATCTGTGCCCACCAGTGACTGGATCAAAGCAGCACGGAAACCGTTTTGTGACATAGTCGTTGATGATCTCTTTAAATTACTTAT
>QDEB01123579.1:0-7500 GCA_004193795.1 Asbolus verrucosus | reverse complement strand
CTTGTTCAGCTCAAATCCGACATCCAGACTCTCCAAGAAGAAAACATGCAGATACAAGCGACTCAAATGAACGGTTCACTACAAGAAAACAAACACGAAGTAGAAATACTCAACCTCCACAACGAACTGTCTTCGATGAAAACGCAGTTAAGTCAGGCCGAGAAGAAGAACGAAGCGGAACTGAAGGCCGCGAACGCGACGGTGGCGAAGCTACAGAGCGAATTGGGAGAACTGAAGGTGAAATTGGAAGAAGAGAAGACGAGACTAGAAGAACAGAAAGTGAAGAACAACGTGAGTTGAAGTTTTCGTTATTTTTTCGTTCATTGCTGATTTTTATTGTTAGGAGTTGAGGACAAAAAATTGGAAAGTTATGGAGGCGTTGAATGCTGCTGAAAGCAGGATAAAAAGTAATACAGTAAGTTTTTGGATTTTTATTTTTCATCACTTTCCAATTTGTTCATCATTGTTTAAATTTTCATTATGCTTCTTTTTATTAGCAAATCAAGGCTGATAAAGATATTCATAGGGAATTCATTCAGAGATTATTCCCAGAAATCAAGGAATTAGAGAGTACTAATTCTGATATAGACTGTGAGAAATACATTAAAAAATACATTGACGATTTAAGAAAACAAAACACTAGGGACAGTGATGACGTCTACCAACTTAAGTCGCAGCTCCAACATTACAAAAACGTCATAGACAATACAGAAAAAATGTTGAACAAGCTCCAAAAGCACATCGAACAAGAAGAAATCAACTGGAGAATGCAACTAGCGGCGAAGACGGCCGAGCTGGAATCGCTGAAAGAAAGCTACAGTCAAGAGGTAGGTGCAAAACGTTGCAACATCGCAATGACGCCAATTCAGTTCCAGGAGAAGCTGACGCAACTAGAAACCGAGTTGAGAGATGAACAGGAAGAGAAGCAAAGAATAATCACTCAGTTTCAAGAGTTCAAGAACAGTTCCCAGAACGAACTGCAGAAATTACCAGAAGTATGCGTGTTGCCGTACGTTTAAACCACGAAATAATTCTCTTTATTGCAGGCACAAAAATGTAACCCATCCAATGGTTTGCACTGATTCAGGTATTTTTGTCCATCAAGCTTTAACAATTAAAGATAATGTTTAGGAAGCAGTAGAAACAAAGTTGCTTCCATCAATATAAGTCTTAAAGTAATGGCAATTAAACGATATGTATCACTTCTTATTTTTTTATTTATTCATCAGTTTAATGTCAGTATGTTTTGTGTAAGTTAACTCAGTCATTCCTCGCATCAAGTGTGCAATAAGTTTATAAAATTCATACATTATTGTAACTATAGGTATACCATATTTTTAATAAAAATAAATTTTCAATTAAGTAATCTCGAGTTTTTTGATTGCAAATTCATAACCATAGCACGATCAAAAATTATTTTCATCAGGGGCGGCTGAGAGAAATAAAAGTATCGCCTTGATTAGTTGATCTAGTTACAAATGGGAATACAAAATTTGACAGTTGTCAAAAGTAGAACCAGTTAGGGCTGTATCAAATAATCAAAGACGTTACTTTTGTTTTCTTGGCCGCCCCTTTTTTGATCATAGTTCAATCAAAGTACAGACATAGAAATTTGCTATCATTGTTACTCATTATCGATTACAATTGGTATTGAAAATAAGGTTTTAGAAAAAACAAATTTTGACATTTTTGAATTTGAGGATTAGTATTGCCAACATAAATATTTAAAACTGCAGCCAACCTAATAAAAAAATTCTCATTCATTCATAGTCATTCGGTATATTAAACAAACATATTTCTTTAAGAATCGATTGTTGAAACATAACTATTATTCATGAATCTCTTATTTTATTAATTAGTTTTATACAAAGGGTTTGTTTATATTTTAATGAAATTATATCAAAGCGTGTATATGCCACCCCTACTACAGAGCTTCATTGCCCTGTTGCCGTTGTTCCCATCAGACGTCATATCGCCAAAATGACAGTTTTGACAGTTCGCTGCAATGACGTTTACTCAAAATAAGTAGTGGTGCTGCGTGTCCTTATTGTAGCCGGTTTTCCCCATCAAAATTCTTTTAATAAACGAAAAAAGTGATAAAGCACACCCCAACATATGGACACTTCAGTCATAATCGACAGATAAAGTACTTGGTTGGAAATAGGCGAAATGTTTCAAGTGTTTCAACACGTATGCACATGACAGCAATGTGCTCCAGAATGGTTATAAAATCGTGAACGGTGTTTAAAAGAGAAATAATCATGTTGCCCCTTTCGCACAAGGATAATTTACACAGAGGTTTAGGCTCTCGAATTAAGGAAAAACTGAACGGATGGATGAGGTTAATATTTTCGGACAGAAACTCTCGGAATCTGTTCCTGTTCCTGCTCCTGAACCTATCATTTGCATTTGTAGAATTAGTTTATGGTGTATGGTCTAATAGTTTAGGTGAGTCTTGATTCGAGCGTGTTTTTTAGGTTATGACAACTGTCAATTTTAGGTTTAATTTCGGATTCCTTCCACATGTTTTTCGATTGTACTGGACTGCTAGCTGGTTTGGCAGCCTCCGTTATAACGAAATGGAAAGCTAACGATAAGTACTCCTATGGTTATGTCCGCGCCGAAGTCTTGGCCGGCTTCGTGAACGGACTATTTTTGCTTTTTATATCCTTCTTCATCATGTCTGAAGCTGTGGAGCGTGCAATAGAGCCCCCCGAGGTAATTTAACCACCGATAAGTCGAACGCGTCACTTCCACTGTGAATTTTTCAGGTGAAGCATGAGAGGCTGTTTGTGGTCTCGGTGCTGGGCCTCATCGTCAACTTGGTCGGAATCTACGCCTTCCAACACGGCCACGGCCACTCCCACGGGGGCGGCAGTCACGGCCATTCCCACGGGATCTCCCACAGCCATTCCCACAACTCGCACGGCCACTCCCACGACTACAGTCTGGACATCGACGTCACCAGCAGCGGCAACTCGCAGATAATGAAAGGGGTCTTCCTCCACATCCTGGCCGACACTTTGGGCAGCGTGGGCGTGATCATTTCGGCCGTGTTGATGCAGATGTTCGGCTGGCTGATAGCCGACCCGATCTGCTCCATGTTCATAGCCATTCTGATAGCGCTGAGCGTGCTGGCGCTAATCAAAGATTCGGTCGTTATCTTAATGCAGAGACAGCCCGCCGCGCTTGACAACGTGCTGCCGCAGTGTTACCAAAAAGTGGTCAGTTTAGCCGGCGTTTATTCGGTGCAAGAACCGCACTTCTGGACGCTTTGCAGTGACGTTTATGTTGGTGCTCTAAAGTTAGAAGTGTCGAAGAATGTCGACCCGAAATACGTCGTTTCGCATACGCAGATGATTTTCGCCTCGGTCGGAGTCAGGCAGATCTACGTCCAGTTGGACTACACGCCGATGTGATGTTTTTATTTTTTTATTTGCCATTTTAACAGGAAACATTCCGTTTTTCCCAGAGAATATCCCTTTGGTACTCCTAAACCTTTTTACAATGATTTACCACTAGCGAACGACTCACTTTTTTAATATATTTATTATTGAAAAGATAATTTTTGTAAAAATTAACGATTAACAGGGACAACATATGAACCTTTATGTATGCAGGATCTTGCATTATTCAAATATACATATTTATATGGTGTTGGTTGTTTTTTTATTATAAGCACGTTTGGTGTCTTNNGATTTAGTGGCTGGTTGGTTGGCAGCACTTGTGACGCTGACGGCGCTCCTAGCGCCATTTCTCCCAACTACATTTTGAATCGAACTCGAACGTTTGTTTAACAATTTTAACGGTTATAGAAGTTTGAGTAACACGTTATGAGCGTCGCAGTGTTGTTTTAGTTACTTTTATGCAAGCATTAACTCAAGTTTTATAAGTACAAATGGACGCATTCACGGAGGTGAGTTGGATTTCTGCAGAATTTTCTTCAAGTTCGTTGTCGCTCACTCGCTTGCAGAATTTGCTGACACGAGCGCGAGAGCGCCAGAAGATGTTGGAGGGCTACTGCGACAAGAAGCCCGGCCCTTTGACGTCGTCGCAACCGAACCTAAACTCGGCCTTGCCCGGCGGCCTGAGCCCCACGTTCAAAAACAGCTCCGAAGGTAACCTTTCGAAATTCTCACGCCAAAGCACGACACGCGTCTCATCCGCGATCACCTCATCCCCAAACTCACAAAAAACCTTGAACATACACAACGACAACTTCAACATGGAAATTAAAGTCAGTTCTGCAGATAATGTTCGCGTGGAGGTGCAGATCGAAGAGCAGCAAGAGTCCGACGAGGGTGACGGTGGAAGGAGCGAGGGGGGCCTCCGCCAGGACGCGAAAAACAGGCTAAACCGCCTCGGCAAGCTGTACGCAGGTACGGACTAGTTTAACCGTCCTTGGGACATTATCCGACGTCTTGAGTGCAGGTGGCGAAGACGCGGATATTTCCTCCCCGATTCACCGGACAGAGACGAAATTCCACGCCGATGACTCGCCAGTAACCGCGAAGCCGACGCCCAGCGGGAAAAATAAAAGAGGTCTGAGCAAACTGGCGGACCTCGCCCGGAACATAAACGAATTTGAAGACGACTTGACTTCCGTAAGTTTCACGAGTTAATATCGAGCGATTTTCGATGCATTTTGAAACAGGTTCCGAGGGATAAGGGAAAGAAGCCTCAAAATGTGAAAAAGTCGTGGAAACCTCCGGCTCCACAACCCCCAGAGGTGAAAAAATCGAGTCCCGTGAGACCATCGACGAAAGCAAAGGCTCCAAGTCCCCCAAAAATTGTCAAAGAAACCTCAAAACCTACAACACCGGTCAACTGGGATAAAAAAGTGTTAGATTCTTTGGTAAGCATCTAGATGATGGATCGATTCTTTTCAAACATTCTTCTCGGTAGGAGTCGCAAGGATTCACGCGTACCGAATCCAGTTCTCGTTTGGTGTACAAATACGGCGCTCCCCAGGAGGTGAAAGTCGCAGAAACCGCGAAAATTGCGCCGTCTGCAGACAAGGAAAACGTCATAATGGAAGAGAAGGAGCCCGAAGAGCCCCCCAAGCCCAAATCGCCGTTAAAGAACGTACGTTCGGCGATCGCCGATAAAGCAGCCCTGTTCGAGTCGAGTCCGAGCAGAGGCCAGAAAGACCCCGCCTTGCTGTCGGTTTCGGAGCGAAAAGCGTTGTTCGAGAGGAATAAAGGGGCGGCTTTGGTCCCCAAGGCCCCTTTCGCGATGGCGACGCCGATCAAATCCGAGCCCCCCAAAGAGAAAGTCGCGAAAGCCGCGGCGAGCGTTCCACCCCCGCAAGGTGGGGGGATCGCCAGTAAAGTGGCGGCTTTGTTCGAGGGGAAAACGACGATCTCTCAGGAGCAGATCGAGAGCGGCGTCCGCGAGCAGAGGCGGAAAGAGATGGACGTGCTGCTGAACCGTTTCCACAAGCCTATGGAGGTAACACGATCCTGCAACATTTTCGCTTGTCCTAATCCGAATTGTCCGACAGATGGCGGTCGAAGAGAGCGAAGATCACGAGGAAGCGACCGAAGAGACGGCCATGATCAGCGAGAGGCCCTCGAAAATCGTACCTTCGGAGAAGGGGAGGCACAGCGGGAACAAGCGGTGCAGCAAGGGGGACAGCCCCAAAGTGGCCGCCGTCTTGAGCGACGTGAAGCGCATCAAGGTCTCCCCCCAGAAAGCGGGGCGCCTCTACCCGAGCCTGACCGACATCGAGTCGGTGACCGAGAACGAAACCGACACCAGGTCGCCCACCCCGGCTAATAGCAGGTGCGATAAAATTACTGACTGGATTTTGTTTTTCTTATGTCTTTCGTGAGAGGCTCCATGAGACTGACTGTTGTATTATGATGTTGTTATTAAATTCGTTCGATTAGTAATTTTTTATTTTTCTCGCCTCTGTGTTTTCTTCAGCTTTGAGGGCAGTTTTGCTGAATCTGAGGATGCGAATACCAGTTTCGGCCGAGATATACTTCGGACCGTGTGCAAGAACCAAGCACCGCAGAAAAGAGTAAGTTGCTTTCATGCGTTGGGGTTGGAATGTTTTGCTTATCACCAAGGGCTTTCGTGCTTTAACCCTTCTGAACTGTTGCAGTTCTTGCTTGGAATTTCGCTGTCGAGTCGAAATTGAGCTTGCGGTTGGCTTTTTCACTGAAATGGCGAGGCTTAAGCTTAATTTTGATGACTTTGAAGGCATTGTCCGTTCGTTTGGAATTTGGAGTTGACGTCATTGGCAGTTCTCAGTTCTGAACTTTGACAGTTTCATGTATTTTTATTTAGTGTTTTCTTCAAAGCTTTTTTTCTGTTCGAAATGTTATTGAATAATTATGGCACATGCCACATTAGTGTGAAACTTTTGATAAATTCGATAAAGAAAAATCAGAAATTTGCAATTTATGCAACCCATTAAACATATTGAAAATTTGTGGAATTCAGGGAATTTATTTTTCTAAAGTTGAAAATCTAATGTTGCAAAGAAACAATTGCTTCAATTTTTTTTATAAACTTGACACTAAATTCAATTCAAATTTTATGAGTAAGTCTAATAAGTTTTCGTTACTTTTTTAACGTTTTTAAATCGAGTAACTTGCTTGAAATGACATATTTGGAACCAATACCAACATAGTATCATTTTACTATTTTACACAATTCTAAAATTCAATATGACTAGTAAATTCCCTACTAACCACTCACATTTGTTTGGATGAACTATACATAAAAATTCTAATGCTGTAGTTCATCATCAATGTGATAGGTGGCAGCACCACTAAAGTGTGTTCAAAAAGTCTTTTAGTCCTAGGTGGCTGTGAACTGCAACAGTAAGTCATGTCAATTAGCTGTCAGTTTTGAGCTGTCAAATTTTGTTAAATATAAATCAAATCTTTACTGCCCATGTTGTATTAATTTAAGTAAAAAATGCGTCAGTTGTCATTACTTTGATTTTATTTAATAAACACCCAAATTAAAAAATAATAACATTACAAATAATGTTTTCAAAGTTAAGTTGTATGCACCAAGTTAAGACACACGTTTTGCAGTTCACAGCCACCAAGGACTAAAGATTTATTGAGCAACCGATATATCTATAAACTCATATTGGAAACAGAGTTTGGGGCAAAATACCCATTCTGTGTGTAATTCAGACTAACAATCTAATTAAATTGTATTAACTCTGGTCCTCATTACATCCCGCAATAAACACTTATTAAGTTATTAAATTCTCTTGGATTAATTTTTGTTTTTGTTTAAACAAAAGATTAAAAATATAGAATTGCAAAAGATATTTTGATTAAATGTTGCATTAAGAAGCTAGATAATTGGGAAACTTATACCGAGCGATCCAAAAGTCTTTCTATCAACTGGGTCATGACATTAAAAACGTATGTCTATTATTAATTTCCCTTGCAAATGTTATCAATCAAAAACAAAATTAAAATTTGAATATTGTTTATTGAAGTTCATTTCAAAATGGTTTTAACAGCTGAA
>QDEB01123524.1:922-10950 GCA_004193795.1 Asbolus verrucosus | reverse complement strand
CTTTAAAAATGTTACTTTCTTAAATATACCTTAAAAACAGGGTGAAATCCTTAAAATTATTTGCTTTTTAATGCTAAAAACCAGTTAAAATACCTTAAAAAGTGTAAGTGCCCTGAACAGGCTCAATATGTAGTTATGAATTTTATTATATTTCCTATCATTATTACACGCTGCTGAATTCAGTTGTGCAGGATGTGCATCATTCACACATTTTATATACAATAATTTATTAAAATAAAATATTGATTTTTCAAAAATTGATTGGACCTTTAATACTAAACGAACCCATGCAGTAATGTTTCGGAATAGAGGCATCCCTCGTTACTATTTTTAAAAGTAAAGATTTTGTTAAACTTCCCAAAAATGACACGTATGCTAAACTAAACCTATCAATAATTATTATCTAGATACAAATTTTATATTTGAATGGTAGCTTTTAAAACTTTATGTACCCAACTGTTGAGTAATAAGTCCACAAACAGTTTAAAGCCAGGCGACCGCTTGATGCTCAAACTGAATTTTTGATATCTCATCTGTATTTTATCTCAAAAGTACACTTTTCTGTGACTATTTTTAATACATTTTAACAAGCTTGTAGAGATAATATTCAACTCTTTAAGTGTAACAGTACTGTTAAACATTTTTTAGAAATAAATGTGAAACTGTATCGAATTCAAAAATGCACCATCAAATAGCAAGGATTGAAAATTTTATCTAAGTATATATTTTCTAAATTTTTGGACAAAAACACAATAGGATTTTCACCTTTGAGTTGCTGTCTGTTTAAGTATGTTTAAAAATTTGATTTTGTACACATTTTTTTCTTGTTACTGAATTACCATAAGTGGTTTTATTAAAATCGTCGAAATTCAAATAATTTTGGTAACTTTTGCATATACACAGCGTATTTTTACGTATATGCCATCCTAATCTTTTCCAGTTTTTAAATTTCTTTTCTCTGTTGTATTGGTGTTTTTCAAAAATATGCTTCAATTTTCAATTCCAATAAATCACAAAAATAGGGACCATGTGATAGATAACAACTCATAAATATGACATCTGTTATCAGTATGGTAAATTCAGATATATGGGATGCACTCATAATTGATATAATAATGCTGATCTTAAAAATTTCAAAGAATTTAATGTTAAACTAATCTATATAATACAGAAGGCATCCTGTTACTATATTTAAAAATAAGACACGTGTTAATTAATCAATAATGCAATATAAAAATAAGTATGGAAATATAAATTTCACATTTGAAATGCTTGTAAAGCTTTGTCTGCTATTATTATCTGCTTTGTCTATATTACAAAAACAAACTACTTCAATTTGAGGCTGAGCTTGAATTTTAAAATTTCATCTAAATTTTATCTCAAACGTGCAATTTTTTTCATTTGTTTTTAGCCTGTTTCAATGAGCTTTCAGAGATAACGTGAAACCCATTATTATTAAATATTTTTTACGTATAAACTATATTACAACCATAAACGTTACATCGACATCCAATATCTAAATATATATTTCCTAAATTACTGAAAAAGTAGTTATCCAAACTTATCGAAATAAGAAATGTTTGAAATACAAAATTCATTCAAAGAAACAGTTCACAATTAATTAGCATCACAAATTTATAACGACTTTTTTTCAAATAATCGTATGAATTTTTAAATCAAAAATTATAACAGTTGTTACCTGTATTTCAAGGTTAATACCTGTTTAAATGACTGACATCTCGTTTTATGATGTCTCATAAATAACAAAAGATGAATAATTATCAAAAATTAAAAACTGCCAATTTTGTTACTTGATTGCTTTATAATTCAAACAAAATAACACGTTGTATACGTTAATCAAACATTTTTAAATTATTATCTTCCAACAACCTTCAGTCAAATGCATTTTGCAATTATATAAAAAGGTACTACCTGGTAACCATTTTAAACGACACCATTTTTTAAATTCAGTTATTCATTATGCTGTAAATTCCAATAATATCTCAAAAACCTTCTTATTAATTCAAGTCACTGAAATCATGGTCATTTATGGTGATTGATTATTGGAAATTATGTTTAAGCAGCAGCATTTTTTAAGAATTTTTCATTCATTAAGGTGAAACTAATTAATTATGTTTATTGAGATGTGAGTCATTTTGCAATAATCATTATTGATCGAATTTTACAGTCTTTCATATTATTACTGTGAACATGCCTCGCTGCTTCAATAAAATAATTATAATCGATGTTGTACGTTGAAAAGTAAAATTTTGTTGTTTTATTTGATATAATGCGTTTTTTATTATCTAGAGCATCTCATATGTGTATATTTAATGAAAAAATCTTGTCAATACACGTTGCCAGATAACCCCATGACATTCATTTAGACTTCATTAATTAATGTAGATAATTCATAACTGCGAATTATTGCAATTTCAATTAATAATACTTGTTCCGTTCTTTTCTCACACATTAGTTGTTTTAAATTTTAAACTTGGACTTTACTCTCAATATTTTTTTGAGCTAATGATTTTGCTGAAAATAATTGTTATCAATTATTGACAATTTTCTTGTCGAATCAGTTGATCACAAATAAAGTAATAAAGTAAGAAAACAAAATTTGTTATAATTAGATACCTAAAAATATATGTATTTTGTTTATGGCGTCTTATATAATTGCGTTCCATTCATCAAAAATAACATGTACAGCCTGTAAATAATTATATTGTAATAAACATAATAATGACAAATGTCATCCTCCAGTTTTAATTGTGTTTATGAATATATGAAATTGTTTATTAAACAACGAGATTGAAAATATTCTTCTTTGATAATCTTAAAATTGAAATTTTTCCATAATTGTACAATATAAAAATCATGACGGTAGAGAGTTTTTGTCTTCACATTTTTTTCGTGAAATTAATGTCCTACAAGCAAAGGATAACGAATTTAGTAGACATTTAAAAGAATTTAAATTAAAATCGATGATATCATTATGATATAAAATAGTGGTTTAAAATAACTAATAAATAAAGAAAAAGATATATTTTCTAAGCGCACTGTAAGGAAAGGTTTATGAAAAATTTAGTGTATAAGCGAACTAGCCGAAGAGAATAAATTGTTTATAAATTTTATAAACAGATGAAAGCTATTTCTAATAAGAAGCACCTTTGAATGTAATTGAATTCATCAAAGATTTTACTTGTTTACTTTATACAACTTTTCAAAATATTTTTCCAAAGTTTTTGGGTGATTCAGTTATTATTGTTGATAGTAATCGTAAATATATAAGGGACGTAACTAACATTTTTATGTTATTTTGACAATTACTGATATAGATGTGCTTATTAAATAATACCAAACGATAAATTCAAACGTCAAAATTTTATGAAAGTGAAATACTTTAAAACAAGTCAATAATGTACTCAGACTCGTTTTCGGAAAGAATCAAATGTACTGTACAAAGTACTTGATGTCGTCTATCTGATCGACGTTCACGAAAAATCAGTGGAGATAAAATCTTTTATCAGCGACACAATAATGGAATTTTTAAAACAATAATGCTTAAGTGTATTGAGGACAACTTTTCGAATTATCCACTTGGATTTTTTTCAACTGAGAAATGTCAGACGTAATTTTAACAAATTATATTTACAGACAACAAACAAATCCATTAGAAAACGATAGTAGGAGCATGTTGAAAACAAAAATAACAAAAAATAGTGTGAGTTGTTTCTTTTTTTAAAATAACCAGTTGATGTTTATCAATTATGTATCAACCTAAATTTTAATTGCATCATCCTCATGGAGATAGTATTAATTAAGAAAATATATTTTTTAAATTCAGTAATTCTATATTTATACTCTGCATATGTAATAATTTACTTTCCAGTCGGGACAAATTATTCTCTAGTAATCAGAGACATTGATTATTGATGATTATGTTCTTCATTGTATACGACAATTTTCACCGGAGATGTTACTGTTGCTCTGATAAATCCAAATTATTACAATGCCCCGCACAAACGTTGTGCAATTTAGGTATTTAAAGAGGCTATCTACTTTTATGGCTATATTACATCACTAGTTATTATCTCTACACAATTTTGTTGTTATTAAAATATTGAAAAATTGAACTCATTGAAACTGCAGGCCAGTAACCTGGAAATGTTTATTCTATAAATATTCACGATTGCTAATTTTTTATGCCAATCGCTTCACAAAATTTTGTCATCGGGATTTCTGAGCTCCGCTCCTAGAACAATTAAAATTTAAATAGGTATAATATCACCTTGACTCGTATTGAATTAGAACTTGAGAGAGAACATTAACATGTGACCTCCTTTATAGTTAATTTGTCAAAAGAAACTGAAAGTTCTATTTTTAANNCATTCATCTTTTCGTTAATCGTTTTGGTGCTCAGACAATTATTTTATGTATTATTTATGTTTTTTCTTCATTCCAACAATTGGCAGAGGTTAATATTTAGGTTCAACGAAGCAATAATGACCATTACATACGTTAAATAACAAATTAGTCAATTCCATCACAAATTTTTGAATGGAAAATTTTCTCCATCTAATTGAAAATAATTTATTGCTTCGACCGCTTCATAAATTTGTACAGACACTGAAAAAATTTTCAAAGGAACCTCGTCCATAAAGTTCAAGTTCATCTCCATGTTGGACAGTCATTAACGCATTAATATTTTATTGTAATGACCATTAATATTAATATAGGTTAAAATACGTCCGTATAATCGGTATTTGAAAGTTATTTTCGATGTTAAGATTTGAAACTGAAAATTTAATAGAACAGAAAAAAGTAACGATTTTTACATTGTTACATGGAGAATTGTGAAAAAGATAAGCACTCCGTTACATAATAATGTAAAACCTGTCCTGACATGTATAGAGATTACAAATAAAAGGATATTCTATTTGAAGCAGTTGTGATATAAATTCTGAAAATAATGATAAACAAATTTTTATTTGCAAGTTTTTTCCTACAAGTTTTTTTTATGTATCATCAACTTTATTTATTTTAGTTACTGTGTCAGACAGGCAATTGACTTTTACTTTACTTGGATCGTTTCCAGAAACTTTTTTCTCAAGATCGCCAGTCACATCGGAAGCACATATTTGTTTCGACCTTGAATTTTTAAAATTACAATTTTCGAGGGCATTGACAATGTATGAGTGTTCCAAGTTTTTCATTAATTTAACGTAATTAATTAAAGCGTCATTGTTAATTTTTGAATTTCTTTCAGGCGCCTTTTTAAACAAGAATCATGAAGACAGGAAATTCCAGTGACGTTGTTTATAAGGAAGTGGTTATTATAGGTAAGTAAAAAGCAGATTAGGTCGATATACCAATTTTTACCATTTAAACGGAAATGACATAAGCTAGGAATTCCAAAAATTCAAATTCCTTTTTCTAACTTAAATAATCAAATTTAGATGTTTTAAATCATAAATTTATGCAAATTTGTCCACGTAGATATCCATTAACCATCAACAATCTTTAAAGTCACTTCTAAAGAGAACTGTTGTCAAGCAGATCGGATTAATTAAACTAATTATCAAACGTTGTTTTTCCCTAATGTCTAGTTCGCTTATCAGAGTGTGTCAAAAATAATTTGTTTATTCTTGTTGGTTTGTGCACGGACAAACAACATTATTATAAATAAATTAATATTTTTCAATGGAAGTGTCCGTGATTATCACTACTAATTTAAGTTTTCCATTGCGCAACTTCTACTATCAAATACGGCTAAACTCACAATAAGTTCATTCAAGAAATTATCAGTCACCTTCACCGTGACCTTCTACCATAATCTGTAACAGTATTCATTTTTAGGAAACGGCCCAAGCGGTATAGCCCTCTCTTACATGCTCTCCGGAAATCTTCCTTTCCTGATCTCGGATTCCCACCCCGACGAAATGTTATCAATGAGGCTGAGTTCGGGCGTGAATCGGTGCTTGGTGAAGCAAGACTTGGGCCATCTAGCGGCAGGGATCGAAGGCAGATCCACCAATCCCGTCTCCTTACTGTTGGACTCTTTAATACATCCTTGCGCAGACATCGGCGTTGAGATGGCACCACTGGTGGAATTCAGGAAAGTCGGTGTCGAAGTAAGTTTATACAAACCTGACCTTGGCCAAATTTTCAAACTATTCATTCATAGATTGATCACGTGGTCTTAGGGAAGGGTCCACCTGGCGGCTCTTGGCATAAAATGGACCCTTATATTTTGACCTTATCTTTAGGAACATGGATGGCCTTACCAGGCCTTCCTTTCCATTCGAGAGATTCAGGAGAGAAACGAGCTTTCGCTTGTAATGTTGCCAATTATTACGTTCAGTATGTGAAGGAGATGAACTTGTCGAGATATTTCGTTAACAATGCAATTGTAACGCATATCGCACCGTTGAAGGGTCAGAAAAAAGACTCGAGGGAGAGGGAAGCTTTAGAAAGACTGACTGAGAGATTGGATAATCATGAAAAGATGGAAACTAGCGAAAGTCCCAAATCTTGCATAATATCCGACGCTTTTAATTACATTTTGTCGAGAGGTCACCGCAAGCTAAAACCGAATCGATGTTGTAAAAGACCTCGAGAAGCGCTTTGTCAGGGCCAAAGCCCAGACAGAAAAATCCGGGAGGTCAACACTCAAGCCAGACCCATAGCAAGACGTGATAGGGACAGATCGATTAGTTTAAGCTGTGATTCAACTAATTCATGTGATAGTTTTTATAGTAATAGTTTTAATTTGAGCAACTCCCATAGTCTAGACTTGAAGAATATTTCGCGCGTGCCTTTTAGAATCAATCCAATCTGTGATCCTGATCAACAAAGCAATTGGTCAGTCGAGACCCATAACGTAGAATCAGGAGAGACCACAACTTATCACTGTAAATATTTAGTTTTGGCTAATGGAGCCAGCGACTTGCCCAATAGACTGGATTTTTCTAAAAACAAACGAGACCCAGTGTGGTTATTCCACGATCTGAGAAGTCTGGAATACAACTTGGACCATTACATTAAGGACAAAAGCAACGAAGAAGTCGAACCAGTCTTAATTGTGGGAGCAGGACTAAGTGCCGCTGATGCTGTGATCGCGACCAGAGGTCGCAACATACCGGTAGTGCACGTTTTCAGAAATAAATCCGCAGATTTAAACCGACAACTGCCAGAAAACATGTACCCAGAGTACCACAAAGTAAGATTTGCGAGAGAATTCAAAATCAACCTTTATTAACACTTTTTTTAAATCTAGGTGCACCAAATGATGAAAGATGGAGGCTCCACATACCCTTTATACACAGCCTATCCTGAATACCACCTTTCTGATGTTGACGAATTATCACGTTCAGTCATCCTGACGTCAAAATCTGGAGATACCCTCAAAATTCGCGTGGCTTTTGCAGCAGTTTTGATCGGGTCAAGGCCCGATCTAAGTTTCTTGCCTCAGAATTACAATTTAGGTGTTAAAAAAGAAGTACCAATAGACTGTAAAACAAATACTTTAGACATTGACAAGTTGACACATTGTGTTAACGGCTTCAGCAATTTGTTTGCGGTAGGGCCTTTAGCTGGAGATAATTTCGTTAGGTTTATCCCAGGGGGTGCTTTAGCGGTGGTTTCGGAATTATACAGAAACAACAATAATTATGTTTGCCGTTTTACGTAGATTTTGTTATATTTGTGGACGTAAACATCAGAAATTCCCACGGCATTTTTATATTATACTTTAGATTTAATTAACAAAAAATATCTGTGTCTGCGTTCACCTTGAATAGCATTGAATATCTCTAAAACAAAAATAATACAAGCGGTCCATTTAACATAACCATAAACTAAGGGTTGTTCTGTTGTTTGTTCCTGCAATGCAATTAACACATTTTACACGCTATCTTCGTGAAATGAAGATAAAAATTTTAATATTATTTATACCATATTTGGTATGATTTGTTTCTTTTTTTTTAAAGTGATAATTTCATGTGAAATATAAATAATGATAAATATGCTATTACTGATGTGTGAGTTACGTTTGAGGCTTTACATTTCGCATCATTCCTTTTTTTATTCATTGATAATAGGTGAAAAGATCGTCTTTATTGTTTACAAGCTTTACAATTATTTTCTTTTTTATTTCTTACGTACTTTAGTCATAATATTAAGAGTTTTTGAAGTCTTTAAAGTGATAGAGTGCAAAAAATTTATACTGCTGCTGTTTTAATTAAGAAATCTGTTTAAAAATGGTATTTTGTATAATAGTTTATTGTATCTAAGAAGTGTGTTACAATTTTTGAACATGTTGAAGAAAACTATGGTAAATCTCTAAACTATTTTCAGAATCATATCAGACGGGCCTAATCATTATTGAGGAACATTTGAAATTTTGAACCAAATTATGAAACTGTAATTGTGACAGACAGTAGCAGACATTTTTTGAATTTAGAAATTATTTTTGGTAGTTTTTCAGTGAGTTTGAAAATAATAAACAATTTTCCAAATTGATTATGAAACTGAAAATACTTTAGAGATGTTCATAGAGTGCCCCTTTAATGATTTTAAATAACCATTAAGGCGTTATTTTAGATTAACTAGGCTGACTATATTATACCTATTGTTGAATAACTATTTTTATTATTGGTTGTACTATTATTGTTTATCATATTTATGTTATAATGAGATTTATCGTAGGTATGGTTTTAAAATAAGCAATAATTGCTCTAAACGTCACCAAATTGTTTTGTTGAAAAAAAAATGTAATTATTTTTTTATTTCTAAATATAAATTGTTCATAAATGAAAATGGTTTTATTTCAAAGCGATAGTAGCGAAGAAAATATTTGTTCATTTTATGTCATTATAGTCGTAAAAGCAATGTCGTGCAATTAGGGCGTTGTGATTATGCAATTTAATAATTTATTAATGAACACTGTTATCTACTTCACTAAATTTAACTTTGTTGATAAAATGATAAACTTCATCAACAAGTTATATGTCTGCAACACGCTCATTATTTCTGTGTTGCGGAAGTGTGGTTGTAATTACGATGATTTAATTTTGCTCATCACCTTTTTACAAAATTAAATTTTAATCGAAATTATTATTTGTAGTTTGTTGTAAGTTGTATCGATTTAAAAAAATTAAATTTAAGCGAAAACTAAACTAAACAAATATGTTATCTCTCTATATAACTACTGTATTTAAATAATTATCAACAATTACATCATAAAATTAAACACATTCCTGCATTCACCAAGTTTGGAATTCCACGACTCTTTTTAAACCTGCACAAACAATGAATAGCCGCAAAAAATTCAGCAAAACAAGCATTTGCTTAGATACCGTTATTGCTGATAGAAAAGCTTGTCACCTAGTTTCTATTTTTTGTTTGTATTTTATCCCCGTTTTTAAGGTGGATAATATTAACTTGTATTTTTAGCTCTTTTGCTTTCTCGAGTGTGGCATAATTAGTGTGGACGGTGTTTCTCTCTAAATTTAAAATTCAGCTGCATTTCCGCATTGTAAATACATTTTTCTTGTATGTATTTTCGCTTTTTTTGTTGATTGTATCCGTATAGTTCATCAAAATATTTAATGGAAAATTATTACAAAAGGATCAAAAAGAGTTAGGGAAAGTTTGGTCCGATATGGATAAAAATAAAGACTGAATGCAAGTCCAGAAAAAACAAATAACAACCCTAACAATCCTTTAGAAATATATGGCTATATTGTGTTAATATTACAGTTAATACCATTGTTTATTACACGATAAGATGTTGTTTAGAAAAATTTATTTTAAGTAATAAAGGTTCTAATGACATCAACAATATTATTCAAGCTCACAACGCTTTCACAGGCGAGTGGTTAATACTATTTTTATTTATTTTCTGCTATAATAAAAACATGATGATTAAATATGAATTTCTAAAACTTCGATGAGCATAAAAACTTTACCTACAGTTGGTAGAATTTTGTATCTAGTTTTCACCATTCAATGCGAATGTAAGCATA
>QDEB01123484.1:0-12640 GCA_004193795.1 Asbolus verrucosus | reverse complement strand
GAAAATTGGTGTTATACGGTTTCACCTACGATGTCATTCGCCTGTGAAAGCGTTGTGTCCTTGAAGCATGTGTGCTAATATTGTCAATGTCATTGAACGTACATTACAAAATTAGATTTATTTTTAATGTAACCTTTTTGAGCGATATCAATAAACAATGTAAATGATATTCACTCTAATATTGCATACACGTTCCAAAGTCACGACACTTTCGCACTTATGAAGTCAAAATTTTGAATTTCGGTCCGTTTACTGTAGCGGCATAAGTAGGTATGCATAATGAATAGCTCTCCTGTACAAATATGATGCGGCCAAAAAAGTTTCAATTAAAAATAGCGAATTTATTTTGTGGTTACGATGACACAAGAAAATATTTCAAGAAACAGGTCGAATTTAGATCTTTCTCTTAATTTAATTATCGTTTAGAAATGAACATCATTTTATTATTGTTTCGCATATGTCCCACACTTTGTATACAATTAACTCAGGAAACCGAGATTAGATAAGATAAAAAATACATTGCAGACAAAATAAAAATCTATATATAATAAGATAACATAAATCATCTAGGGGATATTAAAACTAAATTGCAGTTCTTCATATTTCTTTATTTTTCATTTGGAGTTCCTTTTCTCCTCGAATCGTCTTTTCGTAGTTATTTCTGATTTTTTTTTTGTTTTTTGTCTCCCTGAGTGATTGAATTTAGACAGTTATGTTGACCTTCTAACTTTCTTTACTAATTTACCCTGCTGTTTTTTACATTTAACATGTTAAGTGGTAATAAAATAAGTATTAAAAATGGATTAAATTCTAGTGTAAATACCATTTTATCTATTGTGGTGCTGTTTTCACAAGAGAATAACAAACACTGATAAGACAAATGATAAAGAATCAGGAAACGAGTCGACCTTCGAAAAATAATTTGTACTTTGTGTATTTTTGTAAAATATTGACACTGGTGCTTTGTTTTGTTTTCATTAATTGTAGCACTCTCGCTCCATTGTGAGATTATTTGTTTAGAACACACTTGATGACGCAAGTGCACTTAGAGCGAGAGTTCGCTGCCAAATTGGTAAAATCGTGGGCGGCGGAGCGCCGCAAGGTTTCCAGGACCACGTCTGTTTCCACCCTTGTAGCGAGCCGACACAAAGTTAGTTCACCCCGTAGATATTTCAGAAAATTCCGACGTTCAAGTGGACGTCACTCTCGACGGTATGTAACATGATTACGCCGTTTTAGTGGGAATCATCCTCACCATGCAGGTGTTAAATCGCGTTATTCAAACCGACTCCTGACACCGGGATACGTGAACTGTTCCAGAAGTTTCGGGGGCGGACGCCTGTTCTGCACATTACGGCCCATGAATATTCTGATGATGAGTAAATGGGCAGCATACAACATTTCAATTACGTACTTGTATGACTCGTTGTTTCCAGCTATTTTATCGAATTCATGAACACTGAACTTCGCATTCTCGGAATGTAATATTTTCCAGGAAAACCGGACAAGTTATTGTGAATATTATTCAGCCGAGCTTTCCTGCGTGTGTCGTCACAAATGTAAATTCCTGCCATGGGGGAGCATTTTCTATCGTTGTTTATAAAATCGATCGCTGATACCATCTCTCGCCTGCAGAGTTTTGTCAGACAGAAACACTTGTGTTGCGATTTTTATCAACTTTTTATGATAATTAGCAAGTAAATCGTGTATACTCCGACGAAAACACGGTTGTTACAGTTCACTTTCTAGCCGTTCAAGGTCGGGAGTTGTGTTGTAACAAGATGGAGCGCCAGCTCATAACGCCCGAGCCAATTATTCAAGTAACTTTTGCTTTCCGGGTTTATTATTTATTTGGTACCTCATCCGAAAGTTTGACGTGGGTATTCGGAATAAATTTCTTGGTCAGCGCCCATCAGTTGTCGTAAATTTTAATAAGTCTCCCAAATTACAAATTAATTTGAATAGGAACAGTTCCCGCAAGCAATTACGTCGGAGGAGGCTGGATCGAGTTGATTATTTGACGAACAGTCTGCGTGGAAATGATTAATTATCATAATCGCGAAGGAATCGATTCGAGTCACCTGACGTTGATGAACTCTCTCTTTGCCGACGCTTTAAGGTTACATTTTCCGAGCTTTTCATCATTCAAAATTGGAAATTCCGGCGGAGGTGAGGCGACCTTAAAAGTATCAAATTGGCGAAATAGGCCGAGCTGCGAAGTTAATAGGGCCCGATGACCCTGGCATTGAAACTTCGCCGGAATCGATACATAATGTTCATTCATGAATTCGGGCGGCTGTCGTCAGGGCCGGCTTAGACGCATCGCTGAGCAGGCCGACCACCTATGAGAGTTCGTCACCTGGAGGCGGAGGTCGAAAACAAATCCGCGCATTTTTTTTGCGCGTGCCGACGTGTCGGAGGTGGGCAATGAAAATTTCGTGGCAATTTCGCAACTTGCAAATCATTTACGGCAATCGCGGGGGATATGGAAGCAATTTTGTTAGTGGAGCATTTATGAGAGCGTTCGTGCAAAATTGCGTGAAAATCGATTACCTTTCAATAACATTTGCGAGCTGAAATCGCCACGAAATAAACACACTCGGCGATTCATTTGCTTCGCGCCGCCATATTTTCGGACTTTCTAAGGTCAAAATTGGCCAGAAATAACGTTTTGATTTTCGTAAATTTGTTATTTTAAGACCGCCGCGAGAAATGAGCAGATAATTGCACAGTTTAATCGATAATTTGACACCGGAACCAAAATGGCGTCTGTCAGTGTGTGATTTTTTTATAAAATTGATATCGTGTCGTGTCCGGGCCATTTCCTATTAACAATGTTGTAGTAATATGTAGTTGCATATAAATCGATGCTGAAAATTATTTCCATGTATTGCAAGAAGTCACGTAATCAGAAGCGTGTAATGCATATTAAGTATTATCTGTAATAAATGTATTTTAATTGTTTATCATTCTACCGGTAAACGTCAATTCAGTTGGTTGAAAGTTGGAAATTTTCGTAGATTGAGGTATTTTTTTTTCGGAAATGCAACATTTTTATCGAAAACAGAAAACCGTAATGGTAAGGTCATATCGAATATTCAAATGCATTGTATGCCAGATAGGGGATGTGTAGATTAAATTATGGAAATTATTGGAAATTATGAAAATGAAATATTTTAAATAAGTTACAAGTTTGAAAAGATAAAAAGTAAAGGTGTGGTAAAGGCTTTCAAAAATCTACCTTTTTTTTTTCAAAATTACTGTTTTTAGATTTTGAACATGTTTGTAACTACTTCACGTAAACGTCAAAAATCTCAAAAAACTGAATTCAAGGATTTTAAAAAAACAAATAAAGATCTTAAATATTTTTGCAAAAATTGATGTGACGTCGGTATGTGGTCGTACATCATCAAACATTTAAATTTTTTAAGATCGTTAAGATTCAGAGTTTAAGTTAATTTATTTTCCCAATATTTTTCCAAACCCTATTGAGGATCTTCAGAATCGGTGCTTTTGAAAAAAAAAGGACAAATTTTGAAGAAATTGTGAAATCTTGAAAAGCAAATTCAAAAATGTTCAAAACTGCATTAATATTATGATAAAAATATATGTGAGGAAAACTATTGGAAATTCGATTTTAATAATCTCATGAAATAAGTTCCAGATCTTTAGAGATTATTAATGACCTTAAATATAATTTAAAAATTAAAATAATTTTTATAAAAATTGAATGTGGCATCAGAACGCTGGCGTCAATTATTTATGAAAACTTCTTACATAAAAGATCTTATTTTTATAAGATCAAGATCTTGATATAAATAATAATAAAATAATCGTAATCTGGAAAAACATAAAACATTTTTAAAATAAAATTAAGATTATATTTATAATATTTTCCTATTTTCCTTAAATAAAGAAAGTGGAAAAAGTAAGATTTTAAAAATGCATTAAGGGTTTTACATTTTATATTTAACTTTTCTTGCTTACTTGTGTAAAATCTTTAAATTCTTTGCCACCATGAATTTTTAATCAAAATTTTGAATTTATTGTTTTAAATTTGTTTCTATTTGAACTTTTTTTCTATTCGTTATTATACATACATTTCACACTCAAGCGCCAGGAAAAATTTTTAAGATTTTCAGGAACAATCAAGATCTTGATTATTTATTAAGATTGATTGATTGATTGATTGATTATTTTTAAGATCTTCGATTTTCCTTTCAAAGTTACCACTCGTTTTTTAAAATTTCCCAAATTTTGACGTAGTTAAGATTTTTGAATAACTTTTAAATCACTTTTGACTAATTTAAATTTAATTTAATTACTGTTCGTAAACAAAGGAAATTTAATAAACGCTTGAAAGAGCAATCGTTAAATTATTTTCCAAATTTTCATTTTTTTTTGAGGATTATTTTTCACTTTCGTTTAATATGAAATTTCCACTTAAAAATAATTCAAGATTCCCAAACAGCAAGCGGTGGTGGTATTTAAGATTTAAGAATCTTGTGTAGGAACTCACATCACATCAAAATGCTTTTATATTTTCGTTATATTATGTATTTATATTTCGTTATAATTTTTACGAATTAATATTATTTTCACTTGTTTTAAGTTATTGTAATTATTGTTTTCTTTTCGGTTTGGGATTTAATTTTAAACATCCCTTTCATTTAGAATATTTTTTTAGTTGAAATTATAGTTCAGTATACCGTTAAAATGATGTGCTTTTAAAAAAAATATTTAAAAAATCAAAATTTGGAATTCAAAGTCAGATAAAATAATGTAGTTGAAAAAAATGTTTATTATTCATTTTATTCAAGGTCACAGTGCTTTCGCGGACGAATGGCGTATAGGTTTTTCTGATTGTTAATTTAACACTGCGATAAAATTATATGCTTTTTGTAGATACTCCCAAATGTGATTTTTATACAGTAAAACAATTTTCACAGTTATAAAGATTGAATTACAATAATGTAATTTTATATTCGAATGTAAATTTAGATGAAAAATCGTGACTTTTCCGATACAATTTTCAGAGCGGCTTATTAAAACAGACAAGTCTGAGTAATTTCTCAAATCGTTGCCCCACCGCACGTGATGTAATACAAATTAAAATAGCCTTTCGAACAGTCGTTGTTAGATGTTACAAGCAGCAAACAGCGACGTTTCGTGTTCGGTGTAGTTTAACAGTCCTTTTGTTGCTATCGTAATTGGTCTCGTTACCGGTTTCATTATGATCGCCGTGCAAAGCTCTGCAAACGAACTCTTCTGCTTCGTTCGAGATTAATTCCAAGAAAATTTAATCGGTTATTTGACTGTAAATCATCGCAGCGACGCTCCCGGGGGGCGATATCTCAATTGAGAACGTTCCTTCGGCTGTTGAATGTTATCGGAGCGGCAGTTTTCCGTGTAGCTCGCATGCAAACGCGGAAATCTTGCCGTCGAACGTTCCTCGACATAATAAATCGTTAATGCGTTAAGCTCCGGCCATCGTTTTACTGTTTCCGACCTCGCACTCTTCCATAATAATAATGTTTGTTCGTGGTGGAGATGTAAAATCGAAATATATAACATTAATTTATGGTAAACAGTATGACCAGTTTCAAATTCCAAAAACGATAATAAAGCCTTCATACAAGATCGTCAACATAATTTCTTGGTTTAACATTATTCACAGTTGTTATGATCAGTCTAGCAAGCCGTGTTTGGCATTGTAAAGGGATATCCTTTTAAGAGTCATTGTTTACATTCTTTTTGATATCCGTCTCCTCCGAAGTATGTGCCAGCGCCTTTTATGGTTTGAAACAGAATACACAAAAAATAAATATTTCGATCTGAACTTCGTTTACAGTTGACATGCGTGCGCTGTCAAATGTCAGTTGTACCAACCGACATGAGCTTGGAGAAATCGGTGTGCAATCTGACGGTCACCATGTCACAATAATAATGTGAGGAGTGTTTATTCTTCTATTGAACTTAATATATTTTTTTTTACTTGTTTCTTAAAATTTTAAGGGGTAAATTCTCGAAATTTTGTTAGCAATGTGTTCAGAAATTTGATGCATTGTTGCTGTGTGTCTTGATTTCGATAGCCTGAGATTAGCGTAGCAGATGTCCTCGTTGGACAATCATGATATGGGTTTGGTGGTAATGGTGGTAATTCGTACCCAAGGCAAAGTAATTATAAACAACAAAATATTCTAGACCGTTGCTCTAATCGCTCTTCGCTGTAATTTAAATCGTTCTTGCAAAGATGTAGAATGCCCCCAAATAAGAATTCCGTATTCAAAATGTGGTTGTTTTATGCAAAGGGAGCTAGTCTCCGAATGCGTATTGACATTCTCAAGATTTCGGAGGAAGTATGTGTTTTTACCAACTTTATCCATTACATCGTCGCATTTATTCCATGTTAACCCCGAGTCTACATAAATGCCAAGGAATTTTGTATTGTCTGCATCATTAAATGAGTAAACAGCATTTAACAGTTTTTTAATTGTTTAAACTCAAATTTGTTAGTAAGAAACCGACTTTCCGCTAATGATTGTGATTCAGTTTTTATTTTCAAATATTTCGACGTATGTATTACCAGTATTATGCTAATGCTAAGGTTTACATTTGCTTTAAACAAGAAAGGAGGATATATATGATGTAATAAATAAAATCGGGCGCAATATAGACTCCTGAGGGACTCCATGAAGTGACAGCGCGATCATTTTGCTGAGAATCATCAAGATTTAAAATGCTAAAACATTAACATTAGAATTCGATATTTTAAAAAAATAAATTTAAAACCTTAAAACTTTATAACCCTAAGAAAAACTGAAGATCTTCCGATTTTATCTTTTTTTTTTTGTTATTGTTATTGTTATTGTTATTATCTTAAATTTGTTTTCAAGACTTATCTACAAATCAAGGCCACTGTAAAAAAATTCCATATGTAAAACGTTTGCTTGTAAAATTTTCTATCACCTTTGTTTCAAATTCTTAATGTTTTATTTGTTTAAATTTCATAGATATTTTTAAAATAAAATAAAAATAAAAAATCTCAAAAAAAACCAAATTAGACCTGGAGACTGTCATTCAAGTTTGTCAAAAAACACTTAATCGTAAAAATGGGGTGGGAATAAGATTGGGTCCAATATAGAGCTCTGAGTTACTCCATCTTTTACTAAAACCACAATCGTTCGATAATTGATTAATATGAGACAATCTTGTGCTTTTGGAGTTGAAATCATAAAAAAAAAGTTGATCTATGTGTAGTTTTTTTAATTCCAAAGTGTCTTTCATTTTTTAAATTTCGGGAGTATATCAAATGACTGTTAGAATTATTACATTTAATTTTTTCTCAACGACACACTGATTGATTGCATGGGTCGATATCCCACTCCCACTGGTCTCACGAGTAAAACTTTTGCGTTAAAACGATATTTTCCTGGTGAAATGCTCATTGGAGGCAAATATGATGAAACAGGGAAAAATTCCGTTTTTATTTCCCTTCCATTAAACCGAATCGCCCCGAGGAGAAGTCAGGCAAATAAATCCTGTTGCCTTCAGACGCTGAAAAAAGACGTGCAGCAGACGGGATGCAAACCGCATCCTTCCGGAATTGCCGATTTGTCTTGCGGGATTAAAGGTGAAGCGGCGCGGCGAATTGGGCTAGGTCGCAGACCTCCGAAAAAACCCATCCGGACCGTTACCGAGGTCACTCACATCTGCAATTAACACCGAATCGCAGCAATGACAAGTTCGAGCTTGGATAATTACAGAAAAACATCCGGGCGAAAATAATCCCGATCGGCACCAAAATAGCCGGGGCGGCTGCCAAAATGCTGTTTACGTCTTCGGTGTTTGTAAATACGACGGCTCTTCACACTGAACTTCTCTTGCATTGCGTAATCGATTTTTTCCCGTATATAGGGCAGACTTATGAGTGAAAACGCCCTTTGTGACGACGCGTATTTCAGTTGGCAGTTGCTAGGGTCCCTTTTTTCCTTTCAAGTGCCTATTTTAAATTCCATCCTGGCTTTGAACAAGTTAATGTAGTAGAAATGGCGAACTAATGATATATCCAAGTCTACGAGGTGTGTTTGTCTAGTACTCATATCACCCGAGACGGAGAACGTTAAAGAAGAAAATTCTGTCCGCAGTGGATTGTTTACCATAATTCTGCAATAAACCCCTCACGTTCATGGTTTATTTGGTTTATTGGGTGTATTACTTCGTAATTAGTTATGTATGTGCATAGAGAATTTCTTGAGTTGGATGGCACATGATGATTGTGTTTAAGGAATGGTAATTTGATCTTTGAGGAGCATCGCCTCTTTGACGAAAGCGTTTTTATAACAGTCAAAACAGTAAACAAACAACCGAATAAAGCGTCCATCTTTCAGTAAGAAGCGAAAAATGTGGCACACTCACAATTGTGCAAATTGTGCAATTTTTGGGAACTGCAGATTAAAATTGGCCGAAATTAACCGAACGTCGATGATGTGCTGTTCTTTGTTCGTATGAAATTTAGAACAAGCTTTTTTTTCTTTCTTTCGTTGCGTCGAAACTAGAAGCAAGGTGTCAGTCTAGACAACTTTCATCGGCTGGGTTTTTTCGGTTGCGGCCACACATCTATCGGTAAAAATTTCTCATTTTGTGCTTGACCATGACCCCAATCTTGGTCCGGAGTGCCTCTAACGGTAAACAGGCCGACGTTGGGTCACCCGGAGTAAGAGGGGTTCCTGCGAACGAATCAATCAGCGGAGGTCATGGTTCTTCGTTTTTGAGCGAATTGATTGGTTTTAATTAAGCTCCAATTATCGCCCTCTTCCGTTTCGTGCACTGTTTCCATTAAAGCGTTCGTTCGTTGCGAGTCGGAAAAATGTAATTCGGGGCCTTATTTCGAGTGCATAAAGGGACCTCTTTCTTGTCTCTTAGACAACGTTAAAATTGATTTATGTTAATGAGGGTTTTAATGTGTTCAACCGGCGGCAATGGAACTGATAATGACTTTTTTGCACGGGAAAGCGCGAGGATCCACTCGACGGTAACAATTGTAAATTTTTAGAAGGGACACTACGAGAAAATTAGCGGCATCGGGTGGATAATCCTTGAAGTTTTTTCGGGACGAGATGACGGAATTCCCGGAGGATTTTCCAGGGATGACAGGAATATTGAAAGAGTTGAAAAAATTCTTAGAACTAACACATTTTACCCGTGAACTTTGTAAAAGTTTGATTAGGTTGTTTTGCCGGAGACAGGGCGTGTCGATTTTTACGTAAAATTGTTATGCAAACTCGATGGTGATAATGGTTTGAAAGCCCGAAAAAAATGAGTAGTTCCCAAAGTCGTCCAAAGTCCCTTAATCGAACCCAGAATTGTTTTAAAAAGCGAAAGAAAACGTTCCGTTAATTTAAGTACAGAATTTCATTAATTGCATAACGTTTCGACAATTCCCACAATTCTCACGCAATTCCACTAATTCGATGAAAGTTCACATTCAATAATTTCGCAGTAAATAGCTTTCGGCTTTCTCTGGATTCATTTCAGCAATTCTAAAATTATCTGAAAATAACTTGTGATTATATAGGTTAATTTAAAAAATTCTAAATTCATTTGGAAAACGTTTTAACCAACTTGCCAGTTCAAGAAGAATTTGCTTATAATAATTACAAGAATTTCAGAAATTCCGTATAATTCTAGATAATATTCTCAATTCCAATATGATTCCATAAAATTTCATCAATTCAAATTCTGAAGAATTGTAAGGAATTGCAATATATTTCGTTAAAACTTTTCGCCTAACCTATAATATTTCTTGAAGAATTTTTCATGGTGCTGGTAATCGGAAGAAAGGCAGAAACGAAGATACAAAACCCAACATTTGAGAAGTGGAAATGGCATTTTTGAGAATGATATAAAGTCGAAAGGAAATGAGATAAGAAATTGGACAGTAAAGTAAGTCAGATGAAGGGGAAAAAAATGAAGCGATAGGATATTTCATATATCACACTGACATTATTGCCAGTTATTTTTCTTGTGCAGAAGAACGAAAGTGTGTCATTTGAATTTTAATAACTCTTATCTAATTACGGAATTTTTTCGAGTTATCACATTATCGGTGACTGTACGACGGAAAATGTTATCCAATTAAAACTATGGTCGTTAAAATTGTTTTATTCGCAGCGATCGGATGAAGACAATAGAGACGTATAAGAACTTAGCATTGATGGAGACAATAGTAATTTTGTTTGTCTGAATCGATTCTTGTCAGGCAATTCGAGTTTAAAGGAGCGAACAGATGGAGTCCAATTTTACGTCGCTGAAATACATTAGAAGGGAACGAAACACTAAACGGAGTAATGGATACCGTGTGGCTCATGCAATTCGGCATTTTAAGTCAGAATTAATAAAAGAAGCGATCTTCTGTTTTCGATGATGCAATAAATTTCAGCATCAGAATTGACATAAAACTACGAATAGCGGTTCTGTTTTGGCATCAGGAAGTCACGACATAATGAAGCGTTAATTATTGTTGTCTAGAATTGGTGTCATTCCACTACGAAAATTTGTAATGTCAAAACGCGGTTGGTGGATGGAGCCAAGTTGTTTGTAAAATTATTTAAAAAGCAGAAATCTGGGCGGCGAAGTATAATGAACAGTCACATCCAGCGCTTCCATCTCTATATTAAGTTAATCTGATCGTAAGAATCAGTTTAGCACGAAAGAGCGCCCAAAGAGATGCTTCCGAAAATATTGTTTGATTAGAAGGAAGAAGATTAAAAAGCGGGGAAAGCATTTCAGACAACGTCATTCTTAGGTATATTTATGTCCGTTATTTTATTTTCACTTTTATTGTGTCGGGGAAATTGCTCTGTGTCATCGTTTGTAACGGGAGAGAGTGGAAACTTCCAAGAAATTCCGTCGAATTACAACAGTTACCCTCTCGCGCCCCGATCGATCAGCACACATAATTAAAATTAAATTTTCACCTGCCATCGATTTCCGCTTCCGAGAATTTTTCTGTTTCCACGCGTGAAAATGATTTGCGTCACGATGAATCATTGAGGGGTTTTTTGGGCATTTCCGCCGTCGGGGTGTCATCATCAGTATCGACGGATGCATCATGGCGCCGTCGGTGTTTGGTCAGTGGAAAATTGAATCCTTTCGGTTAATCGAGGCGGCAAACGCCTCGTTTTTTCAGCGAATTGCGGAGCATTGTTCTGAAGCGGAGTCTCCCCGTATTGATGTATGGCGACCCAAGTTCAAGGCTCTTTTATAAAGAGCAGCTGACGGCCGTCGGTGGTTGGCCGGTCGTGCTGGATGAGGAAACACAAAACCGAGATGCAGGTGCACGACCGGCTAGACGGATTTTATGCGCCGCTGCAGATCGGAAAATGGACGGGTTTCTGTTTGGATGGATTTCCGGGCGGTGAGGAAAGAGCCTGAAAATGCAAAGCCTCGGATGGGAACGAGATGAGAAAGCAGCACTGGAAAATTGCATGCACAGAATCTGGAAGGGAAAAAGTAGAAGAGTAGAATTGTTATCAACACGATGTAGCTGCACAAGTTGGATCATTTATCGATAAGAGATGAAAACCCAAAGGAAAACTGAACGTTTTTTGTTGGCTTTAGCTGAGCTTTTGAGCTTTTTCTTTTCCAAAGAAAAAAAGGAAATAACAAAAAGTCAGAAAGAAATTCTTGAAATTTTCGAACTATGACGTAATATAAAGAGACAGAAGATTTAGCAACAGTGATAGAAGGTAAAAAGAAATATAAAAAGTCAGTACCGACGGGGATTTTATGAGCAACATTGTTGTCATTGATTCTTGTATTATCTCTTCTAGTTATTATTTTTGAAAAATATCAATATTTTGTTAAAAATTCCACTTCATTTTGACTTCTGTAGGTGCATTGTTAACAATTTTACGTAAATTACAGAATTTCTTCAAATTGGACATTCTAAAAACATATGGCTATTAGAAGTAACTGGAATGAAAAGACATGTGACTAAAGCGTTGGATAGTAAAAGGGGAAATTGAAACTCAAAAGGAAAGCCGCAACAGAAAACTGAATGTGCAGAATCCGAAGGGGAAAAGTGGATAAAGTAGAAAAGTGGAAAAGTGGAAGGAGATCAAAGCTGCATGAGTAGAATCGTTATTGGTAAATTAACCTAAAATAAGTCGAGAGAAAGAAACAACCAAAAATAAACTGTGGAAGATACGTAATGTAAAAAATTACATACTAAATGATGTACATGAACGAGAAAAAAAAAATCCATAGCCGTTTCTATATTCGTGAAGTAATTTATCTTATCTTGTAAGAAGTACATTTTTATGTTGTCTACAATGCGTTAATTAAAACCATTCACTTAAGAGAAATCTCAACCAAGACGTTTGTAATTTATTTTATCTTACAAAATCTACGTTTTTATTTTGCTACAATGCGATAATTAAAACCATTCACTTGCGAGAAGTCTCGACTAAAATGTTTGTAAGCTACGGGATTGTTATGTAGAAAATCAATCGATTACAGCTAAAGTGGCAACATTGTAAAGCTGATGAAGGCTAAATCTATGCAGTAGTTTAGGTTATTTTATTTTAATAAAGTATATTGCATATTATTTTCATCGTATCTAATCTTTTCCTAACTG
>QDEB01123459.1:0-15843 GCA_004193795.1 Asbolus verrucosus | reverse complement strand
ACAAGAGTTATGAATAAAAGAGGGTAAATCATTTATAGAAAGCAAGAGAAAATTAGAAGTTCCAAATTGTAGCCTTGTGGTACACCAGAATTGAGTTTTGTATGCAAAGAATTTTAATCCATAAACGACAAATTAATATCCACCTTGAACAAACATATGATTGCAATAAGGTACATAGTCTATTACTGAAGCTAAAATAGATGTTATTTTTTTTGTAATTGAATGATTGATTTCGTTTCAAAATCTTTAGTAAAATCAGTATAAATTGCGTTTATTTGGCGTTGATTATCTGAAGTTTCTATACAACCCGAGAGCAAGAGCAAGAGAGGTTAGAGGCAAATAAATCGATAAATCAATCCCAGGCTAATATGTGAAATTGAATTTTTAACTTGCAAATAAATATTGGAGTGTAAAACGATTTCAAATATTTTGGAAAAATTTGATAGTAAAGAAATGGTTTCACAGTTTGTTTTCAGAGTAGAACATAAGGACTGTCCCAAAAAGTTTTTTTACACATACAACTTGAATTAAAAACTAGGGTGTGTGAACAATCGCTCAATATATAACAGTTATTATACTTGTGCAAGTGCATAGTGTCAGTTGACGTTGGAAGTTGGTTTTCTGCCTTAAGCCTATTAAAAATAAGTACCAAAAGAAAAAATCAAAGAGAAGGTAAATGTATTTAGAAAATCCTAATGTGTCATTCGCTTCGATAACAAAATTGATAAATTATAATTGCACTACGGTACGAAGTACTATAAAACGATTCACGGAGGTATACAGAGTCAGTGATAAGCCTAGAAGTGGTCGACCAAAAGGACCTTCAGACAAAAAATTAGGAACAAAAATAAATAAACATAAACATGAAAGTTTGCGCCGAGAAATGTTTGAAAGAGCAGTTGTTTACGTTTGTAAGGAACCATGGAACTAATTTGTGTTTCTGAGTGTCCGAATCCGAAAATGTGACTTTTATAGCCAAAAATATGAACCCATCAAATAGTTCTCAGCTTCGATTGCCTAAAATGAAAAATAATTAATAAAAACTCAAGAAAAATATGTTTACAAAATTTTATAACGAAAATAAGAATTTGGTCATCCCATCATCAATTTGATTAAAATTTATACTGGGTACAGAGAAACAGTTACATATAATAAACCTTGCGTTGAACTGGAATTAATAAATGTTTTAAAAAAGGTGCAAAGGCAGCAAATTTGTTGTAGTGAAGTATAAAACGTTATTATAAAACATGATATCTGGCATTCTGTTTCTCCCATTTTTTTAGTTAATAAAGGAACATTTGTTTTGTATGCTTTAGATATTTGTGTTCTGAGATCAGCTTCCTCACAAGACCAGTAATATAGTTAACAAATACTAAAAAATTAGTTGAAATTGACCATCCTTTGGAAAAAGCGGGGTTGAGAAGTAATAATCGATTCAAATGCTATAATAATAAATAATTTTATAGGGATAGGTAACATACTTATTGGTTTATGGTTTTTAATATAGTTTCTTGAAGCGGATTTATGTACTGGCACGATCTAAGTATGATTCCAACACGACGGGAAACATGAAGTTTCAAGAGATAATTTGCATATTAAATACAATGCAGTAGTCAAAGAGCTAATAAAATATTTAAAGAATATTGCAGGCAGTCCGTCAGGCTCCGCGTTAGCACTAATACCAAGTCTTTCAGAGCAGAGACAACATATTCAGAGCTAATTATATATTACTGAAATCGTTACAAACGTAAATTATATTTAACATTATAATTGAAATTACAATTAAAATCATGACAAACAGAAAAGCATTGGCGTCTACTAAAGTACCACAATTTCAAAATGTTTCTTTTGAGATTTCATTATTTTTAGTTTTATCGTTAACAACTTTCAAAAGCTGTTAGGTTCGTTCATCAGAAGATTTTCAGATTTGAATATATAGTATTGGTAAGATCTTTAAATTAAATTAAAATTAATTTAAACAAAGTAATAATTAAAATTATTGGCACTGGAATTTGTAGCGTTTATGTACAGTCTTCGTATTATAAGGTTTAATAAGATTAATCGGCTAAAAATCGTTTTCCTCAACTTCTATCGAAAATTTGAAAAACATATGGGAGATGGTTTTAACCACAGTAAGGTTGATGTTAGTGGTGGTTTCATATGCCGTAAAAACAACTTGAAAAAGTCAGTTGCTGTTTTGATTTTTAACGCATCTCAGGCATTTTAGAGACCCAAGATAGATAGACATACAGTTAAACAAGTTATTATTTTTTATAGTTTTTCTTGGTTAGCTTCTTTTTTTCCGTTTTTAATTCTTACTGGATGCATAATATAAAGGAGATCACAAACATCAGTTGCGTAGTTAAAGAGTGGCTACGCTAACTCCTAACGTGTGGTAATGTAATTGACCATCTGGGGCTGTTGCCTCGTTGCCCCTACGACGCCTATGGTCATGATTAACTACATTGAACTACACCCAAACCTGTTGCCTGATTTTCGTTCGTTATGAAAATATCTCTATCCACAGCTAGAGGCGTGCATGCGTCACATAGGCCATAAATTTTAAATTATCCTATACATAATTGTAATCGCAGTCGTGGAATTACATAATAGCTTCTTAAGAACTTCTTAGTGAGGCAGATCCACTGCAGTTGGGCATTTTGGTTATACTTTACCGTACATTCGTTTATATGAATATCGATTATCCCGAATAAACAAACGGAGATAAGTCAGGTTTTGTTGTTGAAGGTTGTTTTCATTTTTGTGATATGCGTGATAACATGATTTTTATAATGGTTAAATTGTGTCTCTAATTGTGAAGCAAGAACAAAAGAACAGTCAGATCAATAATTTGATTTAGCATATCCGTAAAAAGAAACTCCTCACATAAAGTACATCGCTTCATTCAGAAGATAAAAGGGTATTTAATACATTATGGAACACATTATATAGATACTGAACAGAGTTTGAATGTATGTTATGTTTTTAATTAATTAGAAAAGACGTCAGATAATACATTATAATTTTTCTTAATGTTTTAATAGACATTCTGCCTTTCTCTATATACTACTAAGTAAATTTTAGGTTACTTTCTTCCTCAACAATTAATTCAAAGCCTTTAGATTAAATGCTCGCGAAGGGAGCCACAGGCAATCAAAGATATAAAGGCTTTACATGTTCGTCACTGTGTTTTTAAAACGGTTTTTCTTGTGTAAATTTTGTATTGAATCCTTTAAGACCAAAGAAACTCGAAACTAATCGAACTAATTTTGAAATAAAACGACTTGGATTCTTTTTGGCAAAACAATGTGGACATTTCCGAAAATATTTATGGCTTCAGGAATGGTTAAAGTTCCTTTCGATTTAAAGACCTTTTAATTTTATTACATAGCCGTTGGAGTAATTAATTTATAAACGGACCACTTGTTATGGAATGACAAGCATCGTGTGCCAAGAAGGGGACATAGATAATGTTTTGGCGCGCTTATTTTAATTGCCCGATTTCAGGAAATCATTAATTTCTGTATTTCAGAAAACTTTTTGGTTTAAAACAACCAATGAATAATTGCTTGTGTTCCTTACTTATCTTGCAGCATTCATGAAAAATAGAACTCTTGTAAAAAAGCTGTGTTGTCTGGAATAGTTTTTAAACAGCTCGATAAGACACGATGTTTTCAGTAATTTGAAGAAAATGTTTTAACACGAGAAGACGTAAATTATTATTGAAGAATGATGCTTGTCCTGTCGACGAAACACGCGTCGCTCTCCTTACTGCAAATTATCTTGTTGACTGGCACTAATTATTCTTTCTACACTAATTGCACATCAACACGTCGGTATTTTGTAAATCAGGTTGCATAATAATTTTGGGCGTGTCTTCAAAACCCGCTTTACCCGAACGCAAAAAAGCATCAAAAGGAAGATTACCAAGTCCGACTGTGCGTTTTTTGGCTAATTGGTTGTTATTTCGGCAAAAAACCGAGGGGGAATAGAGGCGATTAATTTTCGGCTCCAAATCAGAGCTTAATTTATCGACCACATTGTTTAGCATGTTGCTATTGATTATGGGAGCGCAGATTTTGTCGGCCGTGGGTGCGTTCTTGAGACTAAATCTCCGTCTCGCAATTACATTGATACGAACAGCACAACAGTCAGTAACAATCACGATTTGAAATAATCGGTCAGTTGACTTGTGGTTTATGAACGTGGCGTTGCAGACAGCAACTTATTTGTTCGTTTGTAGCCGCACGGTATACGATTACACCAGTAAATATAGGATCTGTGATGATGATAGATGCCTGGACGAGAGATTTCACTCAGCTGCTATATGAGATTTTTAGACTGGTTTCTTCCAATTTGGTTCAATGACATCCACCACAATACAACAGAATTACACCTTATGGACGGGTTCGCTTGGATCGGACACGTTCAGGGCGCCCATTAACGACGATATCACTGCTGCTCCTGCGGTTTCTCGCCAGGTAATCATCGCCCATTCCTTCTCATTTAAACAGGCATGTGGTGAGTGCCCCATTTTCAGGCCGAATTTAACAGAAATGCTGCAGATGTGGGCGAAATCCGCGAGCCTGGGAAGATGCGTTAAGAGCGCTAAATTCGTCGTCGAAGTGGAGAGATTCCGGTGGAGTACGTGTGGTGTTTATGCATTATTTGAACAAAGGAACAGATGGCGGAGTTCATATAAGGGAAACTGATTATTTCAGATGGCCTGGTTTTCAGCCAACTTCTGCTAAACGAAATGAGTGAGTTGCAACAGTCTCGGGAGTAGCAAATTTATTTCCTTGTTTGTGTTAGCGTGATTGCGTTACGTACAGTACATGCTCTTGTAATGCGAGACTTAATTGATAATAGGAAATGGCTGTTAAAAAGATTGGCAGATTGCAGCCTTCGATTTGTTTTATTTTGTTTGTAATTATCGACGGTTTTTTCTATGGCACTTACAATTTTTTTCCATTTCTCTTCTTGCCCATCATTTGGTTCTATTTTGAAAATCAGTAGAATGTTCCTTCATCTTTCTAATCGTCGGTCCTAATAATTCTGAAATTGACATGCGTTTTTATATTATATGGCAGCTACTGTTATATGAACTAGAACTATTGTAGACGGAGTAAATCGCAAAGAAAACATTCCCAAAATTCTAGAAGAGGTTATTAATTCGAACAATTCTTGTCTTCAACAACAAATTTTAATTAGCAAATTTTTGAATTCATTCTCAGTCATCGAATTTTGTTTTGCAGTTTCATTTGGCGTTGTTTGATCCATGTATTGTTCTTGTTAGAAGTAATTTGCGTAAAACAGTAAAACTTGCCAAGTTATAGTGTTCTAAATAAAAATAAACTTTAAATCTCTATTTCGTTCATGTTGGAAGTATTTTGAATATTTGCTTTATTATTTTTAAGTGAAGTTGGAATGATTGATTCATATTTTGACTTTCGATAGGGTTGACATTTGTTCGCCGTTATTGAATAAAATGGCAACTTTTTCTTCATGTTTTGTACATTTTTTCATTCTGTCTCACATCATGTATTTCAGCTTGCCAATTCATTTCCTTTTTTGCTTTTGCTTCGATTTGAAAATTAACGTCTGTATATTTTTTTTTCCAAAATTGTCGTGATGGCATCAGTAACCATGCGGTGTGTGGCACATTCCTGGAAATACATTACTAATAAGCACGGAGCATAATAATCGATTCTAAATCAGAAATCACCTTGTGAACACGAATGAAAAAAACCCTGAAGACCACCAAGTTATTCCTGCTGAGGCAGGCGTTGAATATTCAAAACGTTGTCTGATCGTGTTGTATATTGTCTATGCACCATTCCAGAAGAGGCATTGTGGTAGTTTTAGTAGTTCGGACACCAATAAAGTCTCGTGTGGATTACGGATATTGTATACTAACCGGAAGTGCTGTCAGCGTCCACCCCTCACAATTGTGACACACGAACGTGTCCTCTATCCAAATTACCTTCATCAATCTGACGCGACCTGCATTCTAAATTTGGATTTCTTCTCCGTGTTTGTAGTTGCAGATTGCACCACCCACACGTTCACCTTTCTAATTCGCTTTGAATTAATCAGGCCAGTGGCGGCCGTTGTTTGTTTTCCATTTTAATTATGATCGCGAAAATGGGGCAGCAAGTGCGTGATTGAATGTGGCTAGATTGATTCGTTCGGATCGGTTAATAAACGGCGGAAACCATGTTGCACCGCACGGTTATTCGTGGCCTGTATCGTCGTCCAAATGGTGTTGGTAAACAGTGGCGTTCTTCGTTCGCCTTGAAATAATACCTCCATGCTGTGAAATTAAACAGCAATTAGGCACAAAGACGCCGCCGCCGAGCGTCGTGATTCGTGACCCTGCAAATAGACGCGGAGTAGTGTATCGCTCCCGAAATAGCTCCCGATCACGTGTCTAGTTCGCTCCTGCAGGAGGGTTGATGAATGAAAGAAACCGCAGCCTACTCCGCATTCCTGCTCTGGGAAATCAGCCCGAGATGACCGGAAATGTAACTTACTTTCGATCGTGGTCGTCGTTTTGTTTTGTCGCTGCCGAGGTTGTTATGCACGGGAAATTACCAGCTTAAACTATAATGCGGTTGCTAAATTGCGCCACTTGGCGCTTCCTTTTAGTTGTCACCAGGTGCTCGCCATGATTACGGCAGGATGACACACGAGGGAATTCCATTTCCTCGCACTGTTTAAGATTTCTTTTACATAATTGAACTTGCTTTTTCGTAGTACTCGCTTCTGGCGATCATTATCTTCATCAGAAATTCTCAACCTTCTCATGATCAAGTTCAGCGAAATTTTCCGTTCTACTGAACTTCCATGATCTTGCTCGTTTACACGTAAAAATTTAGAATACGTTTTTTGAATACGTTGGTTTTTGAATGATGTCTTTGCATCACACCAACTTCAATTGTAGCTGTAGGAATTGTTACTGAAATTACCCAAATTTTGTTTAAAGCTTTTCGCATAAAAAAATTAAAAGAAATCAAAAGTGAACCTTCTTCAAAGAAATAATACTTTACTGAACACTGATTTTTTGATTTGCGTCTTTAAATGTAGCACATCTACGGTTATTTTTCTTTTTCTCTTCTAAGAACTGCGAATTCTCTAAAAATTATTTGCATTTTCGTTAATTATGGTGAACGGAAATCATGGAATCCAAGATTGATGTCTAAATATACAAACACATTCACTCAAAATCGTGAATTTTTACAAAAATTTTGTAATTTAAAAAAAAAACTGAAAATGTCAAAATATTTTTGAATCAAAATTATAACAGTGCTAATGTTGTATGTGGCTTGCCCTAAGTCAAATAAATTAAAGAAAAAAAAAAAAACTGGCGGCAGAGAAAAAAAATAAAGAAAAAATGTAGGATATAATGAAAAAAAGTGTTTTAGGAAGCTACTTTGTGTTTCAAAAGTAGTCCTTCAACCCAGCTATGGCAGAGCTGACTTTAAAGCAGTAATAGAAACAATCATAAAAAATCTAACTTCTGTCAAATATTGTTTATTGGTGAATTGCCGAAATAAATGAAAATAAAAATCATTTACCCGAAATGAAACGCATGCAGTGCCGATGTTTATGTCGCACATCCGTACTAGTAGACGATCCTTGACAGAAGCCAATATTTTTATGATTATTTCTACCAAGTTAGCTCCGACGTAGCTTTTGTATCATGTCAACAGTAAAATTATAAAAATACTTATTCAAACTTTTTTAGTATCTTGGGTTTGTTATATTTTAATGACACCTTGTTAAATACAGAAAAAAAGATTATTGTCAAGGAGGTGACAACTGGAAACCGCACGATCACGAAGATATTTCTTTCGAGATATGTCACAACGATTTTTGATTTTAAATTTGCTTATTTTATCGTTGTTCACTATCTAGATATATACTTTCTTCTTTTCGATTGATGATTCATTATCTTTGCCAATGGAAACTTAAAAATCTATTGAAAAGTAGTGAAATTTCTAGTCATTTTTCTTAAAATTACTAAATAATCTTCCTGAGTTATCAGTCATTCGAAGTTTAATTTTCTTAAAATCATATCAATTTTTTTTTTATACCCTCAAAAACATGCAGAATTCGTAAATATATAAATGAAAATAACCCAAGATCGTCCTATAATGTGGTTTCCAAAACTTTTGATGGCTTGTGGCTATACTAACTAATTTTGTCTTGGTAAATTATTATTTTTTTTTATTACCCTAAGGAGTGCCTGTTTGATGATACTTGATACTAGCCGAGATACCGCCAGAACTACTATGGAATAAAGATTAATTAGACGGTTTAATCTTAATTTAGTTTAATTTGAAAAAGATAATACTTCTAAATTCTATGTGATTTTATCATCAGTTGTTCATCAACGTTTTAAAGTGCAGTAGTGAATATTACCACATCTCTTATCTTCGAAGGGCAAATATTTTCTGATAAAATACTTGTTGAGACATTGTTGTTCGATTTGTTGTTTTGAACATACGTTGTGGAAGGAAATAGCATTGTTTTGTAATGTTTATTATTCGCAAATATTTTCTTTATATTTATTTATGCATCATAGAGACAAATTTGTACAAATTTGTTCAGATGAATTTCAATTACGAACAAAAAACCACATTTTGTTCTCTTCTTCATCATCTGTTTTCAACTTCGTTGATCAACATTCAATTCTTTCTTCAACCTTTCTAGCATTTCTCTCTTGGTCCAAATCTGTTTTTATATGAATTTCTGCAGTGTTGTTGCGGTGTGGATATATTTTTTATCTATCACCATAGGATAAATTATACCATATTGCACTCATAGATATGTAATAGCCTTGTCATTCCACTAGTGCGGTAATAATTTCATTACCACACTGGTGCTGTAATGAATATTACCACACTAGTGCGGCAATGAAATGAAATTGAAACCCAAGAGAAAATAACTATTTAGCGGTGATTGATTAAATTTTATACGATATTCGTGGAGTACTACATTATTAACGCACTATGTAATTACCCCACTCAGTCTACGGCCTCGTGGGGAAATTTACAATGCGTGCGTTAATAATATCTTACTTACATCGTAAATTACTGTTAAATTAAATATATAGTCATTCTAATATATTTTTTAAAAACTATTTTTTACAATGAAATCTAATTTAAATCTTTGGATATTGATGGCGAAGATATCGCCATGGAACCTTGTATCAAAATTCGAAAATATACTTCTCAATATATCTAAAAAAATTTAATTGTAATTCAACCAAAATGGGTTATTTGGAGAAGAGGTAAATTGCTAGAAGAATATAACTTCAGTTGTTGATGTGAAAGATTTTTTTTCTCTTTGTGATAACTCATTATAAATTTCGATAGATGCTGGTGTATTTGTTTTTAGAAACGTTTCCCATTTTTCTATACTTTAAATTGCATTTTACGTCTAATGTGCTTTGTGATGACAGACAAGATAAAAATGACTCCTGAAACTTTTACATAGTTACATAAAATCAAAGTGTTTACTGTGAATTTTTAGAGAGTTTTCAGCTGTATTTAAAAGTTACATAGTTTGATGGTAGTGTTAAAAATATAGAAAGAAAAGGAATACAGGAATTGCCCTGCATGAGCTAAAACCTTTTGCATGTTACAAAATAAATCTAGTACATAGTTGGTTTTATGTTATTATTACCAGCGCAGACTATGCGTCCTTTCCATTAGTGAGTAATAATTAGATTCAGTCAGCCAAAGTCAAATACCGATTCTGTGCTTATATTTCCATCAACAATGTAAATAGCCTACATCTGGCCGAGGCGGCTAGCGCAAAATGTTATGTGGTTATTTGTATTCACTCTAAATAACTTTAGTGTAAATTGGATGGTTCTGTGAAAAATTGCTTCTGCCCCGTTCGCAGTAATTAGCAGAATAAATTATTTTTCGTTGGATCTAAATTGATAAGTTAGTTAAAACTTTAATTTATTCTGAATCTGCAATCCAAGGCCTGCGATTAGTTGTTAATGGCTTCTAGATAATATCTTCATTTTCACCAAGCTTTAGTCAATAACCTTTGTTTAAAAGAATTGGCAAACTGCATCCATCGGAAAACACGGATTTAGTGGTAGCATCGTCTGGAGCAGAATTGGTAACAAAGAAAGTGGAGTTTGCTGCTTTTCATATTTTATTTTTTATAAAGTCGAGCATACCTTGAACTTCTTCCAACTTTTAGCACATATTTCACGCATATCGTACCATTAAAAAGTCAAGAGTTACAGAGATACCTCATAAATCTCTTCCACATGTGTATCTAGTTGTTTTTTCTTCTTTGTGTCTCACGATATCAACATTGTTTTTCTAATAGTCTATTGCCTCTTTTTGGTTGGTCCTTCCTAATTATACGAACAGCCTTCGGAATATTGAGTTTTCTTGTCTGCTATCTTGGGTCAATTAATTTGTTTTATCTGAAGCGTGGACACGTTACTAGATTATGTGTCAATAAAAACTTGTTCGAGAAGGACACCATTTGCCTTAGAGTCGTTACTTTGGTGGTGAAATTGTTCTGGTGGTGGAGTTTAACATTCCGAAGACGTGAGTTGACAGCCAACCTTGCAGACAGCTCGGTCACAGGCAGCATTTCGCCTGCATTTCATCTAACATAGAAGAATGAATAATTGTGTGGGTTAAAGTCGGTTGATGATGCGGGCAGTGACTAAAACAATAACGTATCCCTTCACTTATTTTAATTCGGAGAGTTGTGGGTTTTGGAGCATCTTCGTAATAACCTGAAAATTTGTTCGGCAAGTTCATTGTCAAATGTGTTACGAGACGAAAACGCCGTTAATAAGAAGAGATTATGAGACTGCAAAATCAAAGTTTAGCCCAAGGCGACGCTGCTGCCTCGCTGCTCAAGCAAATTCATCGCAAGCTTTGTAAGAACTCGCCTTAAAACTACTTTAACGCCATTTATTAAGGTTTTTGTGGGAGCGTTAATAGGAATAGGAAAAAATGCCAAGGATAATTAATTTTCTAACTAGTGCTACTAGTTCTTTTTGTCCAAGATTTAGTTAAATGCGATAATTCGCAGTTGCTGGGTATCTCTGTTGAAACCACCGGAAACGATATTGTCAACAGAAGTTGGGTTATATTTAGCCCCAACCTACCAACAGAGATTTTTATTACTTGTTTAAGAAATAGTCTCGGTGGCTTCCGGTCAGATTTTTTTTAATATGGGTCGGGGGAGGCAAAGCATGACGATATAAAAAATTAAAACGATACGGGTTGGAGCAAATAATTCGAAGAGTTAACGTCCAATTAATTTCGGAACTAAGGCGAACAAACCACAAGTATTTTTTGGGTGCTTAAAATACTTTAGCACCAGATAAGTGGTTATCGTTTTCGAATCCATTTGGCGCCTATTAAAATATCAGACACCGATTAAATTGTCAACTGATTTAAATTGCAAATTGTTAATGTCGTGGAAAAAATGTATGTGTTGAAACAAGCGCCATTTAAACAATTACGTGTTAAAATGGGTTAAGGGAATTATTTCGTTGAATCCATAAATATTTCATTGTAACCAGAGGGCATCGCTTTTGTACCATCATTTTTGTTGACAATGGCTTTGTTTGTGGTAAAGACCAATAATTTTTGTTGGCACGCACAATTGGTTCCGGATATATTTATTGAATAAGTATAATATGTTTGTGTAATGACGACCAAGCATTATGATTGAGTGACGGGCCGATTTACCCCTCGGATGACTTCCAGCAGTCATCGTAAATAACCTTCACCCCTATGGAGAGTTACCCTCTTGAATATATCATAACTGCGTTATTGTGTTATAAGCACATATTTAGTTACGGATAGTATGGCAATTTGAATGAGGCACGACAGGTGACCTCTCTCGTATAGGATTTTTTTCATCCATGAATGGAATGTTTTATCGATGATGAACACACCACAAACATTGCGAGATTAGATAAAGCCACCATTAACATTTTTTACCAAATGCCATCAGTGTTCGTTTTCCAGGAAATCATTCTGTTTTCTATATTGGGTTCTAAAGATAATTTTGAAAACCGTTATCCTCCGCGTGAAGGTGGAAAGCGTATGTATCGAGTGGTGGTCCAGTCGTGGAGCTCTTGGAGCGAGCTCCAAAAACAAGAGAAACGGAACACAAGGAGAACAACAAGAGAGTTGGTGAACTGAAACTGAGACCGGTTTGGTGGAGCCGGGCCGATTATTTATCCAGCGGTTGTTAGCTGCTCATGATTATAGCTGTTTTTACACGTTTATGTGGTTTGCTTGTTGGATTTTATGGGCTGGCATAAATTAATATTCGGTCGTTACGGCCCTGTCGGCATAAATAATCGCCTAACGCGTCTTCCACCTTCACCAGCGCAACTGCCGCCGCAGCCGCCTCCTTAATTTGTCACCGATTCCTCCACTATCGCCATTGTCAGCGGGAACAACTTTTGCCATTTTTTCCAAGTTCGAAGACCCCTGCAGATTCATCACACCCAGCTTGTTCATTGACTTACTCACATTTTAAATCCGCTTTTTCGGTTTCACAAAATCATCGCCACATTCCGAAAATCGTTGCGTCAGGGTGGAGGTAATTGATTGGAAATTCTTTTTTGTTTATTTTTATATGTTTATAAGTCTGCACAACTTAAATTCCGAGAAAAATATACACATCAGAGAAATTTATGTACATGACCGACTTTAGGAGAGCCGCATATTGACAACATTACTGTCGAAATTCAAATATTTTTTTAACTGAGATTGCTACCATTATTATCTATTTATTATAGTAAATTACGTATAAAATTTTATTACAGTGGAAAGAACCTTTGTGTTCAGTCCAAGAAACAATTTGTTGACGATGATTTATTGCCCTATGTACATCTTGGTCTGCATTCTTTTTGTTTTGGCACTCGTTCTGGATTAGTGTAACCATTCTTGATTTTCTAAATGATGTATATCTTTTTAATTATTGCTTTGCGAAATATTTGGATTTAATGCCGACGTTTATTCGAAAATCTGGCGCTTTTGAGATGACCAATTTCTGGTGTTAATCGTTTCGACTGCGTCATTGTTGTTAAATCTCCATAAAATTATACGGAATTTCCTTTTTTACTGCCAGCAACTCAATTTGTAATTAATCATTAGAAGAGAATACATTGAATCATCATGATCTACAATAGCTCCATTGCCCGAAATCGAAAAGCCATAATTCACAATTAGTGCAAAACAGTTTTAAATTTTTAAGTATCGGCATGTACATTTTTTTCATTTAAAAATCTTAATTCATGTGTAATCGAATAAAAAAAGTAACATTTGAAAAGAGGTCGATGAAAAAATGTAATTTCTGTTTCTGCTAATACTCAAATTTTTCATTAAATCTAAGTCTTATGTGGAGAAGTAAAATTTTAAAATTCTCCATCCCTATACATTTTTAAAAATAAATTGTAATTAACTTGATGATGTGTAAATCTCTTTGTTTGTGATTATTTGTGTTGTGCATTCATCTTGGAAAAGTTGAACTTTTGTCGAATAAACCTTTTTTAATTATGTAGATATTTGATATTTAGATTAATCATTGAGGAAACTCGTATTTTTTCTAAAAGTTTTTTTAATTCTCGACAACTGTATTTTCACAAAAATAAATACAATAAATTTATCCTGTAAAAAAGTCCCTCACATGAAATTATTAAGGCAATTAATATTCCCAGTGGTATTATTTTATATGCTTTCTGTATTTATATATTTCTTGCTCATTATTAAGAGCTGTATAAATACATTTTGTATATGTAAACACCAATAAATTGAAACTGAAAAAATTAATAGGATGTTAGTGCAGCCGTGAATATGTAGAGCGGATGTTAATAAGGAAAATAAATATCGTCGAATATGATTAACTGAAAAAAATGAAAAATCTAAGTAAAAAAGTATTTTCAGATACATACTTCTGTCACATATATTTTTTAAATTTTGATGATTTTAATCGTGTTGGCCTTAAAAAAAATATGTAAAGTGTAAAAAAAAAAATAAAGCACAAATTATAGAGTGCTGATATTGCGCCTTTTGGGTATTACTTCACAGATAAAATTGCATTTTGACAATTTTTTTCTTTTCGTTTAAATAAAGTAAGTTAACATTGTGTATCAAATTAAAGTTGTTAAGTCGCAATAATGGAAAAATAATGAGGGTATGACTTAGCAGAGTTCAAATCACTTATTAAAGAGAATCAAAAAGCGTTTATAATAAGATTTCTGCGAGCAAGTTGTATGGTTGGTGCCGTATGGTGATACTACTGCGTATTAATGGTGGTATATGGAAAAATTCATTGCTGGGAAGCTTCCAGTTAATTGATGAAAGAGCAATGTTTTTTAACTTTTTATTGTTTAGTTAATTATCTTAACTATCTGAAATAATTGTGTATTTGAAACTCATTTGTATTATTCTATTCCGAAATGTATAGTTAACGTCACGGTAGAGTTCAAATTTTGACAAGATAAATTAATGAAAAATGTGCGCCATGTGAACATGGTTACTTATTGTTTTAGTTGCACTGTACTAATTGCAAGTCATTATTATTATGAGTATCCAAGAGTACAAGTAGAAGGCAGTTTAAAGCTTGTTTTATAATATATTGCACATTAAATGTAATCTGTACGCCATATGACCTAATGAATTTTCATCAGATAGGGTGTTGTAAACTGATACGTAAAAATTTAAGAAATCCATGCCTTTTGTGTCTTATATTGTTATGATGTTTTACGCCTTATTAATTACAAATTGTAACTTCCTTACTATTTGCGACGTCGAACTAGGGCAAAAATTTAATGATTATTAGCATCGGGCTAAATCTTACAGTTACTAAGACTAGCAGTTTCCGTGATAACTCTCGAATTTTGATTTTCAAATGACACTATATAATAATCTCAAAATTGAAAAAAGATGTAAAATAGAATGTTACATAATAAAATTTTTGTTTTTTACTGTTTTTATTAAGGAAAAAAGAGCATGATTGCACGGAAAATTGGTGATATTGTTTTCCAAAATCTTTTAAAAATGCAAGTATTTAAAAAATCGCTCCCCACTAATGCTTGTACGGTAAACAATATCGAGTTCGGAACGTTACCATGAAAATTTGACAGAGATGATTTAATTTAATTTTTATTCCAGTTCAGTGTTTAAAAGGCTGAGTTAGAACTTGCAATAAACAATTTAGGACCTCTGTATGTGAACACTATAAGTGTCCGCTAATAAATCTATATAATAATATCAATTAAATGATTTCATACTACAATGTATCATGCCAACAATAATCTTTTTTTTTTAACAGTGAACCAAGTTTTTGAGCAACACTGACATTTTTTCCGTAGGTGGCATTTTATGTCAATTTTAGTATCTTTTGCTGGCATTTTTAACTTTAAAACACAATTTAGTTTTTATTTTTGTTTTATGTTTGAGAATAAAAATATCATTAGCGAGTTGCAATAATAGTGATTGCCCAAAAATTTTTGAGTACCACTAATTTTCAAGAGGTCACGGTTCGTTTACATTTATTTAATAATTATTTTTCTACTTGCCCTGTTGTCTTAAGAATCGCTTAAAAGTACCGAAAAAGATTTAGATTTAATATTTTGAATTACAAGGATTTGAATTTATAATGAAATTAATCATGCGTCAAATAAATGTGACATCAAGCGGAACAGATGCATAACCACTTTTAAATTAGTTGCCGAAATTTGATTGCATAATTTGCAAAAATATATTTTCACTACTCAATCTCAAAATAGGTATTTTACGAAAGTTCTCTACGCATGGAAAAACGCATTTC